>VCCN01002982.1:622297-637348 GCA_006491835.1 Architeuthis dux | reverse complement strand
TTATATACTACTTATGCCACACTTCTATCATGCAAATTCTTATACTACTTTTAGAACTGTACATTTCATTAGTTTAGTAGAATTTTTACTACTACTGTAGTTGTGTACTTGACTATTTATTGTATTACTTTAAGAGTACTATGTGTTTTGGGACTTCAAGTACTATTAGCATTGTTTTTTCCTTTCAGTATTTTGACTCTGTTTATTAGTGTATACTCAATTTAAATTTGATCCATCAACTGTGAAAGACTGAAATTTCAGTCATTGCTATAATAGTAATAACTATTGCTCTTCGCCATCTGCCGCAGCTAATGGGTTAATTTGATCCACTTGTCCCATCGGTGCATGAGCGCATAAATACCCTCCTCGAAGAACGTGGTGTCAAACTGGAGCCACCCTTGCAACTCTGCAACAATGACGTCATCTGTGTGGAACCGCTTCCTGGATAAATTTTGTTTGATCCGCAAAGTCAGGACTATGCGGTGAATGCGATAAAACATCCCAACCATATCACGAGCAGCACACCTTTTGCATCCCAAAACACAGTTGCCATCAATTTCTTCACTGACTGCTGAACTTTGAATTTTTGGGGGTGTCGGTGACGATGAATGCTTCCAGGTCATGGAATCAACCTTTGTATACATGATGTACCCAGGTCTCATCATCTGTGATCATGTGCTTCAGAAAGTCCCCATCAGCACCCCTATACCGTTCGAAATGATGAACAAAAGAGGTGCAAGGGTGGCTCCAGTCTTTTGATGCCACGTTCTTCAAGGAGGGTATTTATGCGCTCATGCACCGATGGGACAAGAGCATCAATCTTGATGGCAACTTTGTGGAAAAGTAACATAGTAGTACTGGCAACATATGCACAATGTTTTATTTGTAGAGTAATAAACATGTTGGAACAGTAAAGGGTTGTTTTGGACAAGGAGCCTGACGGAGCTCATCTCTCTCCAGGCTTCCTCAATCCTACTCTTTATGCTAAGTGCTTAGCAGAGAGGTATTGAGTACCATTTTTAAAGTCTCAAGAGTGAGTAATTACTTTCAAATTAAATTAAGTAGGTATTAGAGATTTTATAAGTACATAAATGTACTGACTGCTATTGGAGTAGGTAGATTGTTTTGCCACCCATCTTCCAAATGGAAAGGTCCTGCCTGCCTTGAATATCAGGATTCAAAACCCTCACTTTTACCTGAATAAATCTTACCATCTCATCCTTAGTAATAAGAATCTTCTTCTCTATTTGTCATGTCCTTTAACTCTTAGGTTCATAGACCGCTTGTAACCACTTGTAATCGATGCGGAACTCTTCAATGAATAGGATTTTTTTAAAATGGAACTCTTTTGTGAATTGAATTAAAGAAAAATAATAAAAATTACCAAAAAGTGCAATGGAAGTAACTTTAATCAGAAGTTACTGCCTTTGAATTATTATTTGAATTCCCTAGTATGAATTTAAGAGTTAAGGACATGGGCGATCATGTCTCGCCACAGCTTCCTTTCTTTGTCGCTTTCAGCGATTCTTGTCCCTTTACTACCCTTCTTTTCTTTCTTTGTTGTGGACAGACACTGGATGGATGGTCATGTGACACCTGCCGTACATATCCATATGAGGAATCAGTTCCGAAGGAGCTGACACCTTTTCACGTTGTAGTAATAAAAATACCACTCTTTTTATCACATAACTATTGAATTTTTATTGTATCGTTAGTATTGTATCTTACTATAATTCACTAAATGTCTGTCTGTCTGTCATCACGTAACTCAAGGAGGGCTAGAGCTATGGCCACCTAATAAATTTCCATTTCACCAATTTAGCATAAAATTTCCAAACTTTTCAAGTTTTTTACGAGCGGTTTGATTTACAATGTAAGTATAATGCTAAACTGGACCCTTACTTTGTGTCCGTCCGGTTAGCTAAACTGGATCTTTATTATTATTTTTTTAACCGTATAAAGTAGACATCTAGCAGAAAATCCGGCCCATATGGCAGGATTTACAGCTAGTTTCTATAATTCTGTTAGTCTACTGCAGGGCTGTTAATCTTTTGCAGTGATCTCTCGCAGTATAGTAATTTTACAAAAATAATCCCACTATTAGCACTGTCTACCTATTTGTTGTATAGAGTCTTTCGTACTTTCAAGACTAAATACCATATCTCTTCTGAAAAGCCCAACCTAATTCTCTTCTAGAACATTCTGCAGAATGAGGAGAACCATTCTTTTATTTTATTTTGGTTCATTTAGACTAATTTTCTCATCTTTGTTGGGTTTTTTTATTACAACATCTGGACCACTGTATCTTCCAGCCTTCCTGTTTGTTTAAATTATACTGATAAAGGCATAACACAATAATCTAGTCCATTTTACCAAAGCTCTTGTTTTCTTTTTGTTTCATTCAAACAATTATCTTGATTTTTCAGTACACAAAAAGGCAGGCACTGCTCTAAGTGTTAATAAAATTTATAAAATATCTTTACATGCCCCGGTTCATAAATGAATAAATAAATTATGCCCTTATGTTAGCTACGGCATCAGCCGTCCCTGCCCAGGCACTTCAGTTATTCAAAGTTTTGCGATATATGACAATTGACATAAAGGCAACAAGCACCCGAAGTGGTGTCACTCTCTTCACCATTATCAGTTCATAAATAGATATCTAATATTTGATCTCTGATTAGATTGTATCTGAGGACCAGAGCTTTGGAATTCTTTCATTTTGTCTATACTCTCTGGACTATTATTTCCCCGGCACTGGATTTGTCCTGTGGTTGCCAAAACAGTATATAATGACCAGTCTCAGGGGATCCCTTGCTCTGGAACAGCACATCCCCATTGCGCTCAATGGGGAGGGTCATGGGTCCCCTTGATGCCTTCATGATATTGTTCGCCGCGACTGAGCGTTTTCTGTCCTTGCCCACATGTATGTTAAACTCGACCCTGTGTCACATTCCCCCACTTGTGAATGGGGAGTGAATAAATACCTACTCTCTGGATGAATTGTTCTGCTTATCATCTTTTCATATCTCGCAGACCATGGACTCATATAAATCTTTTGAAACTTTATTTCAAAATTCTTTCATTTGTGTTTTCTAATTTTTACTGCTTTTTTAATTTGATATGAGTTAGTCGAGAAAAAAACAGCCCGAAAGTGGTACTGAAGAACATATTTGTTTATTAGCAATGTTGGCTAATAAGGCAAATATTCTCATTTTGATGTTTTCTAACAATAATGAGAATCTATATTATAATTTGCAAGCTGTCAGACTGTCTGTGACATGACAAACAGAAAGAGAGGAAAATGCAAACATACAAACACAAATTTTGCTATTCTGCTGTGTGTATGTACATGTGTTCATTCCATTGGCTGCTTATGCAAACAGAAAGAGAGGAAGATGGTAAAATGAACACATGAACACAAATTTCTGCTGTGTGTGTGTATTGTGCTCGTTAGGCTGCTGGTTGCTGATAATATAACTTCAACTACTGCTGCTACTGCTGATGATGTGTCAATTTCGTTTTTTATCCAAAATGAATACAAGAATTTTAGTTAACAATACCTTACATTAATTTTTCAAATTACTGTGTAAACATACTGGCACAGAACACAGCAATGGGCATTTAAATAATAATTGATTGACAAGGATGTTCTTCAGAATTACTTTTGTTCCTTTTACTCGTTAATTGTGTTTTTTTCTATTTCCAAATCGCATGAAAAAGTGAAGTTATAAATTTTTGACTCGTTAACTTTTTACTGTGTTTTTTGTGGAATTCACTTTTATTGTTTTTTTTTTTGTTTTAATTGTTAAACATTTAGTGTTTCACTGTTTGGTTGTCTAGTAGAATGCAACGTTTATTTTTCAGTTATGCCTAAATTAAATTTCAGTTGATTTTTATTATTTATTCAAATTAATTATTCATTATTTAATTATATAATTTTCAATTTTTTATTAACTATTTTCAACCATATTTATTTGATACACATGCATCTAATCTACATTCTAAATATTCTTAAGGAAATGTCTCTTGTATTTTCAAATGTTCATGGATTCATTTCACTTGAATGATTTTAAATAAATTTAATCAATTTCAAATGTTTTTAAATATGCTTAATATTTTTAAATACTCTGTAAAATATAATGATTCAGTATTTCAAAATAATATCAAATTTGTGTTTTAAAATTCTTCGATATATATTTAATTATTTTAAAAATATTCTTTAATATGTTTCATCTTGTTGACTTGAAAAAACAGTTTCATTATGTTCGATTTCTGACTTGCATCTCTAGGAACAAAGGGAGGCAACCCAATTTTATCTTCTGCATAAGAGACACATGTAAGAAAAACAGTATGGAGTACATATTCATATAATAAAAAATAATATGAAATATAGGCTTAGCCTATGGAGCTGAACCATTATATATTGTCTGCAAACAAGAAAAATTGACAAAAAAGTCGAATAGACAAAGTTTATCCATTGTTTTTAATAAATGAAAAACTGCTGCCTCGATACATTCTTTTCAAAGCAGCTAAAACAATAACATCGTTGTGTAACTATGCGCAGGTGAAAAAATTTAATTACACTAAATAATATTTCTTGGTACATAAAGGTTGAATATCATTTTAAAAGATTATGTATATATAACACAACATTCAAGAGAATAGAATGATATTGTATGGAATATTTTATAACAGGTGGCACAATGCGCGTTAAAATATTATGTAACTATGCGCAGGTGAATAACTTTAAGATTCGTTGCTAGAATATATATATCGTCACATTATTCTTTCCTGGTGTAAGTAGTAAGATTTAATAAGGAGTCTAATCATAGCAGGAATATTTTTATTCTTCGCAAAGCTTGGATTCTTGTCAACTCTCGCAATGGACGTGATTTCATGGGTCAGTAAGGAAAACATTGCTCTAGTCATAATAGAGCCTCCGTATGGCTCAGCTCTATTAAAGTAATAAAAAGCTATTTACCTTGGTGCACAAGGCATGAAAATATTTCTAATGCAGTCTGCCTCCTGGTGTAGAGGATAAACATTTGATTCCATTATCATTAGTCGGAATTTGAATGTGAATAAAATCTGAATTCAACTTAGCAAACTCACAATAATCTTCCTTACACTTATACAAATTAACGTGTTAAAAACAAAATTAATCCAGATGTCACTTTTTTCTCTGAAGAGAAAATAAGAAAATGATTATAACCAATTTAATGGTACATAACTTTTGATTCAGTTTTTAATCACTGCTACCCAAAACACTGGTTTAATTGGGTTTAGGTTATTCATGTGTTCACGCATTTATATGTATCTATGTATCCGGACTTCACCCAGCCGTAATCGTTCATAGTAGAAACTTGAAATTTTGTACACACACTCCCCTCAATGAGTAGGGAAAATCCTTTTTTTGTTTTTCGAAAATTCACCACCTAAATAGGTTTTTAGAGTGGGGGGTTCATTTTTATCTATCTATGTATCTGGACTTCGACCACCCCTAACTGTTCATAGCAGAAACTTGAAATTTTGTATACACACACTCCCCGCAATGAGTTGATCACAGCTCAACTTTTTAATTGATGACCCCCAAGACAGTGATTCATAATTTCCCTTGGAATGCTAGTTTTGTTTATTTTTGTAAACACCTTGTAGAGCATAGGGCTGCAACCACGCCAACGGACTCAGCTCTGGGCAGCTCCCCTCAGCTGGGCCCATGTCAGTCCAGTGGCTTTTGGCACACTCTCGACTGATCTTCTCCAGATCCGCTTTGGACTCCCAACTCTTCTCTTCCTCCTGTAGATCCCAATCCGCCACTTGAGCTGATATCTCACTCTCGAACGGGGTTCTGTTGTTCCAGGTCCCTATGCTGTGTATTGCCTTTATCGTTGGAAGGTTGTTTGGCGAACTGGTTTTCCATAGTCTTTCACCAGCCTGCGTCATGAGCCCTTCTGAAGAGGAATCTTCCCGACCATGCTCTCACTGGGCTGATCCTGCTGCGGTTTCAGTAGCAAGTCGGTTTTACTAGGTAAGGGTGATAGCCCCGTGCCCAACCCCCCTCTTTTACTCGCGCTTGGGACTGGCAAGATGACCCAAAAAGTTTAGATTTTGATTCAGTTTGGATAGAAAAAGTATTTCTAAGCTCCATGGCAGTTGTGAGCCATTTGTAATCGTTCCAATTAACTTTTGGTAAAACCACTGGAATTATCTTTACCATATTTGAACTGCTAAAGATTTTTCATTATTTTCTGATTTTATTATTACTGCCTCGATTGGTCACTACTCTTAAAGAAATTTTGCTCTTGCTCATTTCTACCTGTCAGATTAGATTGAGCAGCCACTGTTAGTCGGCTCCTTTTTGTACTCAAAGCAGTGTGGAGAATATTTTAATAGAGTTAGAGGAACCATTCTTGGTTTTAACTGAGTGTCAATATGTTGCCTAAATTTGTGATATCTATGAAGGGCAAAACTATCGTAATATGTCACAATTTGGCTCCTAGCTCGTATTTACCTGAACCCGCACGAGAACAGGAAGTGACACAGGGTCGGTTTAATGTGGGGAACCTCACATGCGAACATGTGTCTTCAAAATTTCTCTCGGCTCATAGCTGACCTAGTGACTCAGGGATCAACTTGTCCCATGTCGGGGAAAGTCGGCCCTCTCATTTTAAACAGTGAAAACAATTGACAAGAATGCTGAGCCCTTCAGTTTTTGTCCCTACCCACCCAAAAAATCCAGAAAAAAAGAAAGATTCAGGTTTCTGAAATTAAAATTTCAAAAACCTGATCCGTAAACATATCTTAAGTTTACTTTTAATGATCAAAATCAGTTTTTTAGTACTCACCTTACCAGTCTGCAACATGTAGGCACCAGATTTCCAGTGCAAGAAAGCAGCCAATCATGTGACTTAGCCATATGACCAAAATGACTGAAAAACAGCTTTGGCTTCAAATAAAAGCCTGTGGTCCGACTTAGCCCGGGTCCAACTAGCCCAGGGTCCAACTAGCCCTGGTCACCCCCACCATTATTTTATAATAAAATACTTTTGCTGTAATACAAACTTTTCTTCTTCATTTACTAAAGATTTAACAGCTTTGTTTGTCATGCAAAAATGTTTGTCCTGCAACTGCAGGCGACTCCGATTGTATGTGTTTGAATTTCACAGTTTTGTTGTCATGTCAATTTCAGTCATACATGAACAGATACACAAGTTACAGGCTTTCAAAGTTACTAAGTGCACAAAATCTTGGCACCCTTGAAAAAAATGCATAGTGCTAAAAGGTTAAAAACTGAGAGAGAATAAATTTGATGATTCTATTATTCATATTGGCTGGCTGCATGCAAGGTTGTTGACATTCAAAATACCAAAATAAAAAAAAGATTATTTCTTGTAACCTTCCATTTGTTGATATTGATTATTGATAACAGAATTATCCAACTAATTCCCCCTCATTCCCAAAATCATTATGACATTATTTTTCTTTGTTATAATATCACATTTGTCAGTCTGTGACATAACAAACAGAGAGAAAGAGAAGCAGGGTAGGGGTATGCAAAAGGGTAGAGGGTAAAACATAAAGATATTTGCTAAAGTAGAATGGCTGAGTGTGTGTGTGTGTTACTACTACTTCTACTGCTTTATTGTATACCCAAATGAAAGTAATGCTCTAGGTTGGTATTACGACTGTGATAGTTTTATTATATTTAATATGGCTTTGTTGTCCCTTACACACCCATGAGTTTTTTCCAAGACTACAGTGCTTTAGATTCCACCCTTAGGTATACTGCTACGAAAGCAATGGGTATTTTATTAGTTAAGTATAAAATAAACAGCTGGTTGGTCTTGTTATTTTAGAAAGATTGGACACAAATCACAATCGAAAGTCAAAGATGAAGAGAAGATATATTTCTATACCTATTTGTGAAATACCTGTTGCTTTGCTAACGTTATAGGGGTGGAAATCTGAAGCACTGTTTTATCTGGAAAAACCCATATCTCCCCGCCCCTCCTTAACCTTAATTGGAGATTTAAGAGTGCTGTTATAACAGATTTGCCATTATAATGGGTTGATTGATAGTGAGAAACCAAAAAGTACAGACAAAAATGGCTTTTTATTACCCTTTCACAAAGAATCTCTGGTGGCAATGAATTCCATAATTTTCAATTTGGACGGTTTTATATCGTAGAATCTAGAAGACCCATTGACCTTTTATATCGTAGAATCTAGAAGACCCAATGTTATATTTGGAAATTAATGCACTTCTACTTACACAGTGTTCCACTTTTTAAAATTATTTCAAGCTTATAATTAATTGATAAGACTTTTCTTTTGAATTTCTATTCATATTTGTGTTTTACTTTAGGCAGCATTATTTCAAAGGTTTACTAATTTTAGTTTTAAAAATAATGCTCTGAAATCTTCATGTGCTGTTGCTGCAAACTAATCTCTAACAATAGTCTTGTGAGAATATGAAAACATATGAAAACAAACCTGCCGTTAGAACACTTGTATCAATAAATAGTGCCATTAGGGGAGACAATAAGTGTGTTACTCACTTTTCTATCAATATTTATTGATCCTGTGATTCATTACACTTCTGTCTCTGCTCTGATAAATATTGTCTGAAATTATGAAAAGAGTCATTAATCATTATTTTATCAGAGGTTCAGATTAATATTCTCATCCGTTTTCTGTGATCAGCTCAGTACATGTAGTTGGATTTTTCAGTCTGAATAAAACAAGCAATAAAAACAACAATAGCAACAAAAAACAAGAATATTTATTATATGAGGCATCAAACATCAGGGCCAGCTCATCCATCAAGCGAACCTAGGTGGCAAAAGTCCTAGGGGTGCACTCCAAACTGAAAAAAATAGTGATTAGAATACAACTGGGGTTGCAAATTTAAAATCTTGCCTAGGGCGCATGAAACGCTTTAAGTCGCTCACAGCACATGAAACCATTGCGCTGACTTTGTCACCATTATTAATTTTTGACTAGTGTTTCTTTCATCTTAATTAATCACTGCTACCCACAACAGACTGGTTTAAACACTGTTGCTGGGTTTAGGTCATTTATGTTTTCTGACATTTATATACATCTATGTATCCAGACTTTGCTCAGCCCTTACTGTTCATAGTAGAAACTTGAAATTTTGCACACACACTCCTCTCAATGAGTAGGAAAAATGTTTTTTTTATTTTTTGAAAATTTCCCTCCAAAAAAGGTTTTAAGTGGGGGTTCAATATGCACTGTAAGTTTATGCTAAATTGGTCATTAGTTTGTTCCTGTTTGTTTTTTGAAAATTCAGACCGTTTTTAGTGATCACAGACCAACAAAAGGTGAGAGAAGTAACTTATTCATTGATCACCCTTTTTACCAACTTTTTAATTGATCACCCCCAACACAGCATATATGGGTGACAGTGTTTCATAATTTCCTTTGGAATGCTAGTTTTAGTTGGTTTTCATTGCATTCTACTAAGTACTACTAAGAATAAGCTGTAAGGGATGCGAGTTCAAGTCTCATTGAGAGCTTCTTCTTTATTTCTGATCTGTGCTATTTACTAAATGACAGTCTGAGTAGTTACAGTAATAAGCAACTTAGTCTGAACAACCCATAATACAAGGTCTGTCCGCAAAGTATCCAGCCATTTAATATTAACAAAAGAAATAGCCTACCTTGGTCAATGGCATCTTAGAGAAAGAATCTCTTAGCTAACTGTTTCTTCTTGCTAGTTAGTCGGTTTATCAAATGCCACATTTGTATGTCACTAATTTCTTGTTCCAGTTTGAAGAAACTAGTTCACAGTATTGTATGAAATCTTAACTAAATATGTTACTTCATAGAATGCAATCCAACTTGTATTGTATTAAAACATCCTAATACATTTTTATTAGCCATGAGAGATGAGAGGCTGTGCTGGAATTATCTTGAAACAATTTCAAGTTTACATTTGCACAAGCTTTCAGTGCGCACATATTTTTGTCAAAGGGAAACAATTTGCACAAATCTTTTGTTCACACTGACTACTAAAAATTAAAGGAAACATTGGCTGTAATGTATTGAGACCACACAAAAGCCTTTATGAAAATTTTAATACAGTAATCAATAAGTACTGAAATCGTTGATGATGACCTATTTTCATTCATTTATTTATATTGTGTTCGACTTTTTTTTGAAAATTTTCTTAAAGACGTTCTTTTATCGCTTGACTTGTTCGATTTCAAATTATTTTTTGATCAACAGTTTATCCCAAGGAACAAATTCACGACATCAGCACAAAAACAGAGCAAAAAAATCAGAAACAAATTAAGCCTTTATTTTGGGATTTAAATGTGCTTTTTTGAAGAAACAAAAAAGGGATTTTCTGTTTTGCATTGCATGCAAAATTTGATGATCTTTGAAAAATATTTTTGTTTTCAGTTTTTATAAAAATATAAATCTGCAAAATTGATTGGGTTTTTTTTTCCTTTTCGTCAACTTTTTTTAATGATTTTTTCTTTTCATGTTTGCAAATTTATTATTCTTTTTCAATTTCTGTTCATTCTTTCTTCCTTTCTTTCTTTATTTCTTTCTCCTCATTTTCATTCACTTTTTTTCATTCTCGCTGTCTTTCTTCCTGTCTTATGATTTTATTTCTTTCTTTTTGTCATATGATTTTCTTTCATCATCAATTTGTCTTCCTTTTTCCTACACTTTTCCTTTCTTTGTTGTCCTCCTCTTTCATACTTTGTTCCCAGACTCTTTTATTTCTCTTATCTTCCTCTATTTAATATTCTTTCTTTATTATTCTTCCTTCCTTACTTTCTTCTTTAAGTTCTTTTAATAACCAAGATGAGGACACCAGTTTGAATAAATCAGTGTATAATAATGATCAGGGTCGGATCAGGATTTTGAGCTGGGAGGGGGGAGGGGTCCAGAATTTTGGGCTGGGGTCCAGGATTTTGAGCTAGGACAGAGGAGTCCAATTTTTAAAAATGTTTTGCTCCATCTGTAATTAGACAATGGATATAATACATTTTTGGCTTTTAAGGTTAATTTATGATTACTAGGGATTGTTTGGGTTTTTAATTTATAACATTTCTTTATTTAAAAATTAAAATTTTTTTTTTATTGTAGTTTGCCCGTGCAGGGGGGTGGGCTGTCTGGACCCTCTGGACCCTCCTCCTAGACCCACAATAATTCTTCATCTCAGAAATAGCTGAAACACTGTGACTATAACATGTTATGTCTATCCCTCGTGGTTGATGATAATGGTCTACGTTCCATTATGAACTCCCGTGCGGCTTATGGCTCATAAGCTGCACTTCTGTAATCTTGGACAAGTAGTTCCAGATGGCAGATTGAACTTTGGTCGTTGTTGACTCTCTTTCCATTTTTGTCAAACTCCAATCCAAGTCCGACGCTTGTTTTTCTACCGTAACAACAACAATAATCCTCACCTAATTTAGGGGAGTAAACTACCAAACTGATATATAAAATTACCATTTCCCTACCGTGATTTGAAATCACAACCAAGTGGTTGGTAGGAGGCTCTCCTACCAACTGAGCCAAACTGAGAAGTCTTACATATCTTCGAAATATTTATGTTAGAAATACGCAAGGGCTTATTTCATTCCAATGAATAAATAACTAAAAAATAAAATATATATTTTTATAATTTTTCATTTATTATATATACAATACAAAAGTTGCAGTAATGATCTTCAGTCGAAATAAAAGTAGGAGAGGAGTTTGGCCCTGCAGCAATCAGGCTTTTCTTCTAATTATGCGCATCTGTTGGCCTCGAAAGTTGCCATTTTTTTCTCGGATGATCGTTTGCCAAAGTTTCCCGTCTATAGCATTGGTTTCCCAGACGTTTTATGTCGATGTGACATTTCTTCACGTTGGCTTTTAAGACTGTAAGGTTGGTATAATGAGAGATATTAACAGATTAAAAATGCAAACAGAAGACGTACTTAGACAGATACTTTATTGATTCATATTTACAATGACCGCGGCCAACGACACCCACTTGTGTCTTATCTGATCTTCTACTAAAACCAATACGACTGCTCGTTCACCAGAACATAAAACAGCGCCCCCTTACCGGAAGTGGATAAGCACTCTCCTGTCTGAGGGGAATAACTCAAAATACTTACTTAACATGGACGTCTTTGAATCTCTTCTGTTGTCCGCCTCTTTTATGTTTGCTTGACTATAACAAGATGCGGCCATCCGTTTGAATAAATCGGCGTATAATAATGATTATCCTTACTTCCGTTATTGACTGTAGTGGATATAATATATGAAGGGCCTTTCGTAAATTATGAGCTGTTCCTCCTCTTTTAACCCTAAACCTAATCTGATATCAGCAACTTGGTTTCGTTAAGGGGAAGATGTCTTTACTCGACAAGCCAAGTCAGTAATCCAGTATAGGATTATAGATATAGCAATTGCGGATCATGTAGGCGGAATAAGACACAAAGTCAAATCATTGGAATCAGTAACAATGCAAGCATGGAAAGAATGGAAATAGACAAGATTATTAAGTGCCTGTGGCCAAACGGTTAGCAACATGGAAAATGGAATCAGTGAGCCGAATTCAAACTTCAACTGAGATCTGCGTTCACAGATGAAAAGATATTCTATATAGCAATATAGCAAAAAGACATAATATATATATATATATAGTCTATGAAGCTTATATAACTTTCACTACTAACAATGTTATTAAGAAAAATAAATTTAACTTCTCGGAGCATCGATATGACCATGTGTTCATTGTTGCAGTCAGTGACTTAAGCCTCATTCATTTTCCTATCCTTTTCCACCTCTTTCTAAAAGTCTTATGTTCAGTGTCCCGGTTTTTCTAACGACACACATCTTCCCTAGAAGGAAATATATATACTAATTTTACAAAGAGGAAGAAGTAATTTTAACGGCTACTTGAAGAAAGATACTCAGAAAGGCTATATTTTATACACTGAAATTACTAGTGTATTTAACTCAAAAGATCCTCAGCTACTTAGCACGGCAACGGTTTCAGGTAAAAAGTAGTACCGTTAAATTGCCATGGCACCACGGCAGTTTCGATCAAAAATCACCTCTTCGAGTTATGATGTTCAATTTGTGTATAGCTTAGATCAAAATGAAAAGCTTTAGCACCTTTGGTGCCAGGAAGATACTCAAAATACGAGGAAGAAACCTAACCATACAATATTCAAGCACCCAATATATATAGTCTATGAAGCTTTTATAACTTCCACTGCTAACAATGTTATTAAGAAAAATAAATTTAACTTCTCAGAGCATTGATGTGACCATGTGTTCGTTGTTGTAGTCAGTGACGTAAGCCTCATTCATTTCCCTATCCCTTTCCCCCATTAACTCTTTCTAAAATTCTCATGTTCAGTTTCCTGGTTTTTCTAATGACACACATCTTCCCTAGAAGGAAATATATATACTAATTTTACAAATAGCAAATGATAAAAAAATTTCACCCAAGCCTAGCATAATACAAAGTCTATGGCACCTTAGTCCTCTTCAAAGAGTTCCTTATCACAGTTTCCCTTCCACTTTTCAAAACAGTCTGCAAAGTCTTTTTCGGCATAACAATCGTTGAGTTTTCCTTAATCTTGTCCATGGTCTGAGGTCTGAAATGTCTTTCTGAAAAGCCAGAATTCGCAGGGAGCCAAATCTAAACTGTTAAGTAAGTATTTTGAGTTATTCCCCTTAGGCAGGAGAGTGTTTTTAGTGTCGTTGACCATGGTCATTGTAAATGTATAAATAAACTGAATCTGTGTAACTACGTCTTTTGTTTGCATTTTTAATCTGTTAATATCTATCATTATACCAACTTTACATAAACTTATGGGGAACTGACAGACCTGGGTAAAGCAATGTTTGCCAAAAGAAACCCGCACGAGGTCTGAAGGATGACTAGCTCAGTCATTATAAATGCCATGGTCACACAAGTTCACTCAGTGGCATCTCACTGCGGATGAGTAACCCTACAGAAAAGTCTGTTCACTCTTTTGTAGTAAGGTCCCCTCTGATTGGTTGCCAAGTTACATGAAGGCCTCGCAACCATTTTCAAAATGGCTGGGTACCTGGTATTTATGTTAGGTAGTCAGAGATATCATAGAAACCATTAGAAAACTGAAATGGTAATGGGCTGGTCATATTGCAAGAATATCAGACAACCGCTAGATATCACAACTCACAACATGGATCCCCAGAGATCATATGCAAAACTGTGGCCAGCAAAAAATAAGATGGCGTGACGAACTAGACAAGTTCAGAAAGTTCTGGCTTTGCAACACTCATAATCTAGAAGTCTGATGAATTTTGGGGAAGGTCTATGTGCAACGACAGACGTTGAAAGGCTGATGATGATTGAAAAATTGTCATTTTCAATTTGTTCCATATTCCAATTATGTTCCCCAAATGACATTACATAACCCATTGCATGTAACCTGCACATTCACATCCATGACCAGTTAGTGGATTGGGTTATGAGTTATTTTCAGCATATTCAGTTTTAATGTAATCGGATCAGTTCCAGATCCGACCAGGTACGTGCTGGTTCTCTCACCGGAAAGCTGTTTTCCAGGATGGTCTTATTGATCAAAACATTACAAAGACATGAGGGACAGGTTTAAATCTTGTGAAAAGAAAGTGTGTGTCAAAAAATACTGAACAATACAAGGCACTTGCAATTTATTCAAAGATTTATTCAATTATTTAGATAAGAATCAATTCATAAATGCTATTGTTACCACATCTTCTTATATAATGAACTGATTTGAAATATTCTTAAGATGGCCCTGGTGTAGTATAGTTTTCAAGTTTCAGGACATTTGTACATAGCTGGCTTGAAACATTCTCTGTCACATATATATGTATGATAATTATAATGACATTTATTACTTGAGAACTTATATTTGCCCGGTGCCGGTGTGAGCGTAATTGTTGTAAATGTGAATAAAGAAACAAACTCTGGAAGCTACCTCACAGAGTACATTTCTTTATTCACATTTACAATTTAGGCTGCTCGTTTAG
>VCCN01002982.1:551775-575467 GCA_006491835.1 Architeuthis dux | reverse complement strand
AATGACATTTATTAGTGAGAGCCTATATTTGCCTGGTGCCGGAGTGAGCAACTGCTAAATCGTAAATGTGAATAAAGAAATGCACAGAGTTTCTTTATAAGCTCTCACTAATAAATGATATTAATTTATATAAGTATAAATATATTTATGCTTAACAATAAAGATTAACAAGTCTGTAGTCTGACACAGTTTTTAGCTGACAAAGTGTATTAATAATTAGAAACCAAAAAGTACAGACAAAAATAACTTTTTATTAACCCTTTCACAGCCTAATGCCCCTTGTCACTTTAGGCAGAATTATTTTAAGCATTTACTAATTCAAGTTTTTAAAATAATGTGCAGAAATCTTCAGGTGCTGTTGCTGCAAACTAATCTCTGACAATAGTCTTGCAAGAATATAAAAACAAGCGTGCCTTAAGAATGAGAGTTTACTGTACGTTTTCTTGTTTTCACACTGTTTGTGATTTGTGATTTCTTTTCATTTTTATTTTTTGGTTAGGTTATTTGGTGGTTTGATTACTGACATCAAACGCAAAGCTCCATTCTACATAAGTGACGTAACAGATGCCCTCCATGTACAGTCGTTTGCATCTTTTGTTTTCTTATACTTTGCCTGCCTCACTCCGATCATCACTTTTGGTGGTTTACTTGGAGACGCAACTGATCAGAACATGGTTTGTATTGTCTATAATATCTATCTTTCAGAAGAGTCATTAACATACTCACTTTTCTTCGGACAATCTAATCTCTTCTTTCCATCTTTGATGTTGACACAATGTTTCAGACGATTCATTCTACGACCTTCTTCAGGTGTAGTGTGTAATATACCACCTGAATTAGTTATATTATTTGTCAAAATATCCGATTGAAATTATCAGCACTGCAACTTACTGGGATGTCACTCCTTCAGCTTAAAATAGTCAAGTAAGCTTCCCTCAAAGTGGGAAGCTATTATACCAATGGGGACACCCCAAAGCCAGCCCTGATTGGTTAATAACCCAGCACTATGTAAATCACTGCCATTCAAGAGCCATCTACCTTGATATACTCTAAACAGCCAATCATGAAGGGGGACACAACTCTTATTAACTTAAAAATAGTTAACATTATTAAATCTTCATCAAGTCCATATTACACCTGAAGAAGGCTGTAGAATGAATCAGCTGAAATGTTGCGTCAACACCAAAGATAGGAAGAAGAGATTAGATTGTCCGAACAAAAGTTGGTATGGTTTGTATTCATCCGTCTCTCTGTCAAAAATATGTTGAAATTTCAGTAAAAAGTCTGATTCCCTTTGACCTTTGAGTCAAGTATAAAATATGATATATAAATCAATACATTTTCAAAATATATAGTGTTTACCTATTGTAAAAGGTTCATAAACAAATATCTAATCCTTTTTCTTTGATAGTATTTGAAAGAAATGGTCTATGAATCTCATTTATTTTCTGCAAACAATTCAAGTTTATCCATGATGAAACCGTAAAAATGAATACGGGGGTCCCTTGATATAGCGCGGTTTGAGATATAAGGGAGGTGGATGGTGGATCTCAACATTTTAGTCAGTGATGGATTATCTACTACCTGGGCCTCCAGACTTAAGCTTACTCAGCCTTATGGTTAAGCCGCTACTGGGTATTGTAAGTAAAAAGAAAGAAACTCATCAAAGCAGAATCAATCCTTATCCTTATCTGTTGCAGTTAGTCAAATCTTTACAAAATTTGTTCCACCCCAACGTGAAAACCCTAACTCCCTTTCCATTGTATAAAATCTTAGAATAGAAAAAGAAGTTGTGAAGCTAATTCAATTGAGAAATTATCATTCAAATATTATTGTGTGCAATCATCTTTCCCTTACAAATAACAAATAATGAAATAATCTTCTAAGGGAAGTAACTCTTGCATAAAAATATGAAAGTTATTTCCCTTGGGAACCAAAAATCTAGACATACATTTGGCATATTATATAAGTAGATTGGTTTTTATATTTTCAGGCAGCCTTTGAGAGTATTCTTGCTGGTGCCATCTGTGGCATTGTATATTCACTGCTTGCGGGTCAACCCCTTACCATTCTGGGGAGCACGGGTCCTGTCCTGGTATTTGAGACAATTCTATATAATTTCTGTAGGTAAGTACTTGATGACACTGTCTTTTACTCATTCTTTGACAAATTGCTGCTGATGTTTTTAAAGCCCAGAACAATTAACACCTTCAGTGCCAATGTGTAGAAAGTAGCACAAGCGTGTATAGGCCAAAAATAGAACTAGCATTCTAAGGGAAATTATGAATCACTGACACCCATATATGCAGTGTTGGTGGTGATCAATTAAACATTTGGAAAAAGAGGTGATCAATGAATAAGTTACTTCTCTCACCTTTTGTTGTCACCAAAAAAGGTCTGAATTTTCAAAAAATAAGTGGGCACAAACTAGTGACCATATTAGCATAAACTTACATTGCATATTTCAAAAAACAAAATAAAACATTTTCTCTACTCATTGAGGGGAGTGCATGTGCAAAATCTCAAGTTTCTACTATGAATGGTTAGGGCTAGACGAAGTCCGGATACATAGATACATAGATAGATATAAACTTCAGAACACATGAATAACCTAAACCCAGCAATAAACCAGTGTTGTGGGTTGCAGTGATTAACAATAGGGATTCCCCAGGGACTAAATAGCAATGCTGGAAAGCAGATGTTAATCACAGCAGTGTACGGAGGACAAAATGAAGACAAGGTGCAAAATTAATAAATGTCTTAACAGGTAAAGTATTGAAAATGTTAATTAACATCTTCTGGCGTTGAATGTATTAAAAGGCATATGTATTGCCAGTTCACATGTTTTTATTTATATTATGTAGCTTCTTAATATTTACTAAGCTACCGTTTTTGATGGTACGTAAAACCCTCCCTGCCAACTTGTCTTAAAAAATTAGCATATGAAGTCCTACTTTTACCTGGGCTTGAACCCTGACTTGTGGCACTGGTAGGAAATAATTATCTCTAGGCTTCTGCGTTTGGTGAAACTGGTCTGATATGCTTAAATAGAAAAGATACAACTTTAATTGTAAAATCACAAAATATGGTAGATGAATGCAATCAGTGTAGGTTTTATTTTTTCCATTCAAGGCAGTTGTTCAGAAATATCGCCCCTGGTGTAGTCATCCGCTACCTTGGTATCAAGGGCTTATCATCTAACGAGATCCACGATTACATGGTGGCGACACTAAGGAAGGATGCCCCCTTCCTAAATGTGGGCATCTGAATTGCACGATGGCAATATTGTTTATTTCCTCAACAATTGCTGACTCCCAAGTTTCAATTTTCTGGAACCAGGGCTGTGGAGTCAGTAAAAATATACAGACTCCGACTCTGACTCCGAGTAAATGTAAATTGTAACATTACTACTTGAAAATTAAAAAGCCTGTTTTTTGTTCTTTAATATTAATTGTAAAAAATTCTAAAAAACTTAAAAGGGAGAAAGCAAAACATTTGAACATTTTCGCAACTTGAATTCGTCTACGTACAACATTAACAATGTATCTGACATGTGCCAAACTAACGTGTTGTAATGTGAGGTCATAAAATATGGTAGAAACACAAGCTTTTTCACAGATTATGAATCAATTTTTGTCAACAAGATGTCTTTTTACCGAATATCGACAATACCACGCAAATTAAATTAATTTTGGAAATTACGAAAATTTTGCAATAAACCTGCTGGCACCTGCCCATGATTAAACAGGATGATGATTAAAATTAAACTTGAAAAAACCCGAACGGGTTCTAGTCTGGAATATTTCCTTGTTCAAGGCAAAATTAATGTGTGGATTTTTTAATATTTCTGAATATACGCTTTTTTCTTTTCTTTTCAAGTACTGTAAAAGAACTTTTTAATTAAATAAAAACATCTAATTTTTTGAAATACCGGAAATATCTTTTTGTTTTCATTTGCATCACATACAAAGACCGAAAAAAAACTACATTGAGAAATATTAACTTCATCTCTTAAATTTTTTTTCAATTTTGTCTCCCGAACTATCACGTCTTTTTTTTTTCATTTAGAATTTAGTAACAACTACTGGAAAAATTACATTTTACCGTTTAAAAGAACATGAAAAGATAAGTTTAAGTAGAATCTGTATATAGTTATCCGGTAAAAAACAAATCTTTAAGAAATTGCATCATTAAAGAAATTTTCTTTTTAAAACTCCATGTGTTGGCAATGTGTGTGTGCTAACGAGAAGCATTTTCACTGTTGCCAGCTCTAAAAATACTTTTGCTAGTTTATCTGCGAAAGAGCGTTAATTTTTATTAAGTAGCCAAAAACAAGCAAAAGATACTAAAGATCAAACATAGCCAAAAAATGGTCAAAATGTTGACAAATCTAGCCAATTTTAGCCATTTTAAAGCCAGAGGAGTTGGAGTCAGAGTTGTTATGTCTCGAAAAAACATTGTCTTTGTTTTTTTGAAAATTCCTCCCCAAAATAAGTTGTTGGGGGGAGGGGGGGGGTCCAATTTACAATGTAAGTTTATACTAACTTGGTCCCTTAGTTTGTGTCCGGCCACGTTGAGGCTTTTTTTTTTTAAATTAAAACTGTTTTGGTGATCCCAAGAAGTAACTTATTCACTGATCTCCTCTTTTACCAATATTTTAATTGTTCACCCCCAACACGGCATGCTGCAGAAAGACATTGGTCACATGACAGTTTCTATTGGGTGACTAACCAGACCTGTTCATCTTTCCTCTTTGTTTTCTCTTTTTACTTACATTAATGATTTTCTCTCCCGTTGCAGTGAGCAAGGGCTGGATTATTTGGCCTTCCGCTTGTGGATCGGGATCTGGACCGGTTTCATTCTAATCATCATGGTTGCATTCGATCTCAGTGCTCTGGTACGCTACATCACGCGTTTTACTGAAGAGAGCTTTGCCGCTCTCATC
The DNA here is from genome assembly GCA_006491835.1 of Architeuthis dux. NCBI lineage: Eukaryota > Metazoa > Mollusca > Cephalopoda > Oegopsida > Architeuthidae > Architeuthis > Architeuthis dux. Next base: position 570,522 of record VCCN01002982.1, on the reverse strand, counting down.
TCTCTGATTTTCATCGTAGAGTCTTTGGTGAAAGTTTTCCATATCCTGGACGAATATCCAGTCAAGACAAACAACTCGCCAATACTGCCAACCAACTGTACATGCCTGGAACCCAACAGTTCTGTTGTGACCCCAAACCCCAATGCTACCTCAATTAACTGGAATTTTGTCACCAAGTCCAACTGCTCTGATTTTGGGGGTACGTTAATAGGTGGCGGTTGTGATGTCCATCCGTATGTTCCGGACGTCTTTTTCTTGTCCGTGATACTCTTCTGCGGCACCTTCACTATTGCCATGGCCCTGAAAGGATCGCGAAATGCACGCTTTTTCCCATCAGTCGTAAGTAGATTCTTGGATTTTCATTGTTTCAAATGACGCTCGGTTGCATTACATGTATTCATGTATTCATAAATTGCCAGTTCAAAGCAAGTCGAGATTCAATGAGTCTGAATATTGTCCAAACGTTTCACATCTTGCATTTTAAATCACACTTCATAACACACGAATGCTCTAATGCTGAGTTTAAAAGATTAGAAATTAAACAAACAAATAACATCTGAAGATCTTTTTCCTAGATCTTGGGAGAAGTCAGCCTTTTTCATCAAAGAAATTGTTAAATTCATTGAAATGCAGCTCTGTTGGCTGGGGCCTAGCTGACTGCATCCCCTGCAGAGGGCTAAGACAGGGGATACCAAAGTCGCAAGACTCTATTTTAAAAAAAAACAACACTCACCAAAGTCGCAAGATTCTATTTTTAAAAAAAAAATAACCTTTGACCAAAGTCGCAAGACTCTATATAAAAAAGAAAATAACCTTTCACCAAAGTCGCAAGACTCTTATTTAAAAAAAGATTTAAACTGATTTTGGCATTAAATGACCCACCAAAGGTTGATATGCCGCTAAACAAAGCAATCAATCAATCATTGTAATGTGAGGACCATTGACCAAGATGCATTTTATTTATTATTTTTCCTCTATTACTAAGTTTTAACTACTATTTACATTCATCATTAATTTTTGAGTTGTTTTTTATCTCAACTTACGGCTGTGATTAAACAGTGTGGATCAGAAGTAAAGATTCACATCACTCATGCCCGAGGGAAGCCAAGTTTAAGGCACACACTGTCCCACGTACTTAGCTACGAGAACTTCACTGGCTCACTGAGGTCTATATCTAAACCTACTGTTGGATATTTAGGCGGCCTTGGGCGGAGGTCACAGATTTGACCCCCACAGGTGTTAAAACAGGATATTGACTAAAACCCTGAGCTGCAAGGTGTCAGGAACCGGAAGACAGACCGGGGTTGAAAGGTCATTAACAGGATATTGACCCTGACTGCAGATGGTGGGCTGGAAAATCATTGTGGGTGTTCAAAACCCCATAAAAGCAAGAAAGAGACCGGACACCCTCAGAGAGACAGGCAGGGAGACACCGGACGCCCCCAGAGAGTCACACCATCCAAGCATGGGAAAACACAAGACCAGTGTCACCCGTTGGGAACAGTCTGTCGGCTCTCGTTACCTCTCTCCCACTCTTCATTCTCCGCCACGACACAATGTATCTTATGAAATAAAAATATATAAACAAGTTTTGAGTCTTCCTTTTTCTCCAAGTTCAGGATTTTCCTCCTGTCGACTAAGATGGCTATACAACCCTACTCTCTACCCTGATATCCCCTGTGCCATTCACTGAGAGCTTATTCTTTACTTTGGATCCATACTGTTTACTCACTGCCAAAGTTGAAGGTTAATAGTAGTAAATAATTAGTAATAATCGTTTACAGTACTTTATCTAATAGAACAATGATTTTTCCTCTGTTTGTCGTAAATGTGTAAATCCTTTTTTCCCCTCTGTGTCACTTTTAGGTGCGTGCAATAATTAGTGACTTTGCTGTGATCATCGCCATTGTCTCCATGGTCTCACTTGACGCATTACTTGGTGTTGGAACTCCCAAACTTTTGGTGCCTACGGAATTTAAGGTAAGATTGACTCATCTCTCTTAGTACTTAGTACCCACTAAATGCATTTATCTACACAGGATGTTGCATTTATTCAAAGGCTATAGAACAGCAGTTTGGCAAGTGTATGCCACCAGAAGTGTGTGTGGGGACACTTCTTTTGTTGTACCAACAGCAATAAAAAGTTTTGTGCTTAGTTCTTGTCTGAATTTTGTTTTAACCTATAAGAACCTAGACCCATTTCTACTTGACGGTTTCCAATAAGATTTCAGGGTAAGTCAAGAAAAAGGTAATGAATCCATAAAGTGTCCAGTACTGTCATAAGTCATAAATCTGTCTTGAATCGACAAGAAGCTTTTTTGTTTGGTATGGAAACCGTGATTGTTCTTCTCTGAATTTTGTTGAACAGGACTTGAAGGAACATTATGTGGATTCTGGGTAGGCAAATTGACACACAGTCATGCGACTGCACCAGGATGTTCATTATGTGTCACTTAGTACACTTTATGAGTTAAAATCAAAGATAAAATATAATATTATATATCGAGTGGATCCACTCAATAGTCTTAATGTGAAACGCTGGTATTGAGCATTCTCCAAAAATAAAGGTTTACTTAAATTATTATGCAACGCTGTGTTGCATTTTGATGACTAAAGGGTATATATATATATTCCCTGAAACAGGTGCATGGAAGACAGCTGATGTTCCCCATAATAAGTGTGATCTACATTAGCTAATTATAATATAACATCTACAGAAATAGTAGTTAATTCTAAATGTAACAAAAAAAACCCAATTTTTTCTTTTTCTTTTTTTTTCTTCTCTCTACGTACATATATATATGGACAGTGCATTGATGAGGGGTGGATCGGGGCAGGTATATTGCAAGCAGGATAGCGAACGTTCTTTTCGGAATGGGGAAGGCAGAGCGGGAAATTTGTCATGCAGCATTGGGTGTTTTTATAAATGGGTAAACAGTTACGAGAAATAAACAGTTACGAGAAATAAACAGTTACGAGAAAACAAAAAAAGTTTCCACAGACTATATATATATATATATTATGTTTTGATATTTTCCAGAATTATTTTGTTCTATAATGAATGGAGTCTTATTTTCTAATACTGTATTGGCTTCATTTTCTTTGCAGCCCACCTTACCGACACGTAGCTGGGTTGTGAACCCTTTTAGGAATCCTTGGTGGACAATCCTTGCTGCCGTAATTCCAGCCTTACTATGCACAATTCTAATCTTTATGGATCAGCAAATTACTGCTGTCATTGTAAATAGGAAAGAAAACAAACTCAAAGTAAGTATTTCTGGTATTTGGTTGGTTTTGAATTTAAAACAATTGAATCTTTCAGTCATGAATAGAATGCAAAGTATATAATTGTCCCATGATCTTAGGAGATTGTTGGGGTGCCATGCTGGGTGTTGCCTGGCATCTCTGGGGCAAGTCACAAAGATAATAAAATAATGAAATGTTTCACCAAGCCCCATAACTGTCTATATTGAGCATCTGTAGACAGCCCCCTATTCATAATACTAATGCATTTGGATGCAATGTGACATTTGCATAGTTTTTAAAAAGATTAAATGTCTGCCTTATATATGGGCATATATGGTATGGGTTTATCTACAGATAGATTAAAAAACAAGTAAAAGATTCTCAAGGTAAACTTTGTGCAATCAATTCTTGGAGGTGCTTTTCTTTTATTGTCAAACTCCAGGCTGGGGTTGACCTTTTCTACTGTAACAACAAGAACAATCCTCACCTAATTTAGAGAAGTAAACTCTGTCTGTCCCGTGAGGAAGATGTTCGCCATTCTCTCTCCAGATGTGGTCGGCCCTAGCTGATTTTTCTGTCTTGCTCCTGATTATGGCTTTCTTGTATTCATCAAGTCTGATCTTGAGGGGGCGATCCGTTTCTCTGGTATAGATAATACCACATTTACAGGGGATGACGTTGTTCACCAGAGAGAATGGCGACCATCTCCTCTCTGGGAGGAAGTCCAGATTTTGACAGAGAACGATGTTGGAAACAGAGAAAAATCAAAGAGGCAGCTCACATCAAAATGTTGACTAAATGCATTAGCCAGACAAGCGCGGATTTCAACCCGACGTGGCTTCCATTTCTCAACAAACCTAAACCCGACAAGACAAAGACACAGAAACACCTGTGCTATAAGGGTTATTCCCCTTTAAACATAACTTCTGTTTAACCAATCACACTCGGATTTTACACTTGAAGAAGGCCGAAGAATGGATCAGCCGAAACGTCATGTTTACAACACAAATAACAAGAAGGAGTTCAATCATCCGAAGAACCATTTGAAAGTTTTCTTTTCATTTTATAACTTTTATGTACCATATAAGATGAATGGTTTACGAGGGTATTTGGAGGACTACCGCTCACTGCAACTCATCCAAGCCCCCATAACTGTCCATATCAAACTTCAGTAGAGTCATTATACCATCACATTGGACGCAGTGTAATATTGGCATTTAAAAAAAAAATTAAATGTCCGCTTTTTATACCGGCATATATGGTATATATAGATAACCATACACTCATAAATTTCATTCATTGCTTAAAATTAAAAAATCTTTTTAAAAACTATTCTCCAGAAAGGACATGGTTACCATTTGGATCTGTTTATTGTGGCTACCCTGATTATGATTTGTTCCCTACTTGGACTGCCTTGGTTTGTGGCTGCGACGGTCCTCTCAATCACCCATGTCATGAGTTTGAAAAAAGAATCTCAGTGTACGGCTCCAGGAGAAAGACCCAAGTTTTTGGGAGTCAGGTAAACACCCTTTCTATCACTTTTTCTTTGCAAAACATCTACTTAACAATGTCTATATGACAACACATTTGGACGTCTCATTGTGGTTAGAAATCTTGTCTCAAGGATCAGTATTTCAGAGTTGTAAGCTTGAACCTCACTGGGTGCCCCATACATGTGGCCTTGTGTCAAAACTGAGCTAAGCTTAGTAAATCTTACTCTAATTCACCAAATGTCTGTCTGTATGTGATCGTTTAACTCAAGGAGGGATAGAGCACCAACTTTTCTGTGGTTACTAATGGGACCCCAGAGTGTGTTTGAGCATATTAGTTTTTTAAAAATCCCCCCCCCCCAAACCAAAATGCGGCGTCTGCATTCAATAATAATGATCAGATTTTTATCTATGTATTTATAATTCACCTATCTTTTGTGAAATCCAGCCAGATATTTAAATTAAACGTGATCCAAGAGTTCATGATGGTGATGGTTTTCTAATAAGGTATGATTCAATAAATATATAGTTCGAATCCACAATCTCTTATTGGGGCAAAAGACCCCATTTAGGCCTTCTGCGGGAACTAACTGAAAAATCTGCCCGTAGAGCAGGTTTTTAGCTAGTAACCTATTTTAGAAATGATGTATTTGTTGTTTCTTATTATTTTTGGATGAACAAACAGTTATGAGTGAAAAGCAGGGTTATTCATTATTTATTTCCCCAGAAAAATGATTCTTATGAACTTTTATTAATCTAATCCCATTTCCTTGTATTTCCTTCAGAGAGCAAAGGGTGACTGGTACAATGGTTTTCCTTATGATAGGAATTTCTGTGACGTTAACATCTGTCCTTATGGTAAGTTGAAGTTCATTGTCTTTATATCCTTTCTTTAGAATCTTTTCTAAACTCACCAAGTGAATCCTTTTCCACTATTTTCATATTCACTCGCTGCGTCTGTGGAAATTCCATGGGTGTTAACAACTAACATATTATCATCACTATCACATATTTCTGCAATTAAAGTATATAATCTTGTTGAAATAGTTTATTACCTATGGAATGTATCCATATTAACTATAATAACATGCAAACAGAAATGAAACTAATATATCTTGTTATTCACTCTAACTAGCAGCATACATAGAATGTAAGCAGATGACAAAATCTCTATAGTACATTAAGCGTACAAACAGATATAAAATCTCTTTCCTTTCAAAGGCAGAAGTTGGTTGGAGCCAAATCTTTAATAGGACATACAGGGCGAAAAACGGACACAATATCCGAAATTGGACATATCTGGCAACCCTGCTGGGGACCCACTGTGCGCCGGCCTCACCACTCCATCTGAGGAGGACTAGGCCACCAGTTTTGATGTTCTGTCTCCCCCGCAAGGGTGAGTGAGGGACATTTTTGCAGTGCAACTCTGGAAAGTAGTGCCGGCAGATTACCCAGGTGATGGTGTCCCACGTCAAATCACTTTTGTGTTGTAAGCCCCTATAATGTCAGATGGGGGCTAGTGATACACTTACCAAGGATGAACTAGAACTGTGCAAGGCAGGGGCGTTTAGTGCCCTGACTGGTTTAAAATAAAACCACTGTAGCAGTCCTACATTTAAAATGAATATAAATATATACTATACTATTTCATGGAGCAATCTTTTGATCTTGTTTTTGTTTTTTGCAGACCATCCCTATGCCAGTTTTGTATGGTGTGTTCCTGTATATGGGTGTGTCATCTTTACGTGGCATGCAGCTGGTGTGCCGTGTGATGATCCTGTTCATGCCTGCCAAATACCAACCCGACTACATGTACCTGAGACATGTTAGAACGACTCGCGTTCATCTTTTTACTTTGATCCAGTTAGTTTGTCTAGGCATCCTCTGGGTGATTAAAACCATCAAGAAAATCTCCATCGCTTTCCCTCTCATGGTGCGTATTTCTCTCTCTCTCTCTCTCTCTCTCTCTCTCTCTTTACATATGTACAAGGTTATCCAACATAATGATGCTAGCAAAAGACAATGTGGAGACTCAAAATAATTAAAAGAAATTATTTAATACTTTAACATGTTTGATTAAAGTCGTTTTCAAAAGGAACTCGGAGAAATGGTGTGTCTGCATGGACCAAGGTTTCTGTCTGAATGAGGGTAGGTAGTGAGTGTGTGTGTTTTGTATTTGGTGGTAAGTCTTTCTGTCTTGTGTGTGTAATAACTGTGTCTGGTACAGACTCATTGATCCAGCCTTGTACATGCATACAAATCATCCATAAAGCTTTCCAGTTTGCAGAATTTCTGATAAGAGATTGTGTACCTGTATAGATAGACATAGATTATATACAGTCGAATCCGCTTAATAGGACCATCAGTTATTAGGACCCGCCACACAATAGGACCAATCTTATAAGAACCGATTTAAACGTATGTAATCATTGCTAATTTGCTTTGTTTATTATGACCAATGCTCCGTTTATTTGAACCAACCAGCAGTGCTACCGAATTATCATTTTTTGAAATAATTACTAAAAATATATTTTTTAGTTCTCAAAACAAATATCTTTCAAATAGTTTTAATTTGTGACTCAAAATTTCAAAAGAAAGAAAAAGTAAAAAAGTAAAGGGATAACTTGTAGTTTTTATGCAAGTTGTTCCCATTGAATTAAACAAACTTTAGTGTTTTATGCATAAAGAAATTAAGTTGTTTGATGTAATCAGACCAGCTGGTTATTGGGTCCCAAATCGTTGGTCCTGATGCAGTTCTATTAACCAGAATGCACTGTATTTAGACGACTGCCATTGTAGTTATCATTGTTATTTCTTCACTAATTAATTTGTCTTTATTTCTCTTCTTCGATTAATGAATCCTCGTTGCTTTTGTTGCAGGTATTGGCCATGTGTTTTGTGCGTAAAGCAATGGATTACATCTTTACTCAGCGAGAATTGAAGTGGTTGGATGACATCATGCCAGAAGCTCATAAACGAGCGAAGGAAGATGCAGAAAAGCAGATGCAAGAAGTAAACATTTCTCTCTTTTATTCTTCCTTTTGCTTTTTATTCTTTTCTCTCATTCTTGCCTTTTTGCTAGCAGCTCTACAGTTTTTAGGTCTGGAATTTCTGCCAAATCTAAGGGAAGCAACTCTTTAATGTATAGGGCTTCAAAGCATTAAAAATCAAATGAACATGAAACACAAACATTTTTTAGCCAATTAAACACCTTAAAACAACCACAAGAAGAAATCAGGAACAGATTTGGGATTTCCCAAAGATTTTTAAAAAATCCTTTTTATGACCATTCCTTCTCAATTTATTTTTTCCTTGCAGCTGTTCAAAAAGTAAGAATTTTATTTTAATATTCCACTCACACCATTGACGAATTTCAAAATATTCACATGCAAAAACTCATTAAAACAAAAGGAACTTAATTGCCATACCTTTTACCTACATACCTTTCACATTTCTTCCGTGCATAAAAACATTACATTAACCCATAAGAACCCGGACCCATTTCTACTTGAAGGAAAATTATTTGGGATATAAAACAGACCAAATGGACCACATGGAACACATTGATGAAGTTTGTTTTTAAATTGGACTCTTAGCGTATGAGATCTGTAATATGACACATATCTCACATTGGGCACATAGGGCAAATTTTTCCATCATTTGAAAAGATATCAGCTTGACATTTTTCTTTTGACTTAATAACACTGATTTGCCTTTTTATATGCATTTCCACAACATATATTGAATTTATAACTTTGCTGGTTAGATTTAACAACAAATTATTTTTCAGATGTATTTTATAACACAAAAAAACTGAAAACTGAATAAAAATAAGTATGACTACCTCATATTGGAGGTCTTCTCAACAAGCTACTGTGGCTGTAGAAAGAAAATTGTTTCAAATTATATTTTATTAATAATTTAATTAATTAGACATTATTTTTACATTTGTTTGAATTAGTGTTCACAAAAAATTCAATTAAATGTGTGTTCACAAAAATATTGTATAAGGGACTGTGTAGATCAATTAAATTGTATGTGACACTTAGTACACTTCATGAGTTAAAGGCAAGGATAAAATATAATATTATATAAGAGACTGTGCAGATCAATTAAATTGTATGTGACACCGTTGTGACAGTGGGTTCTTATCGGTTAAATAGTTGCTTTCTGGCGTGCATTTTCAGTTTAGATAACCTCTGCGCTTCCTGCGATAGGAAAAAATATTTTTATTTTAAAACAAACATATTAAATTTCTATTTATGTTTTGTGTGCATACATTTCTTACATTGCACACAAATAAATATAGTACTTCAAGCTGGTTGATGTGGCACCGTTCCGAGCACCAGTATGGCAGATCTTTCGCCTCCCTGAACAATTTAGTGCTAGTCTCTCCCAGGTTTTATACCTCTTAGACTGGCTTCCTTGAAAACGCTGGACGTTGATTAGCTCCACGTAAAAGAGAGCTTTCGGTATTTGTGTAACGCTTATATACTGAATATGACTGTCCTTTTATCAATGCTTACAAAATATACATGGAATGAAAGTTGTTTTTGTCTACTTCTTGATGGAGGTGTATATATTATAAGAATCCTGTGCTATATAAAGTATATCCAAAAAATGACTCTGTGTATAGATACCTCCTGTAATTTTGAGATGAGTCATTATAATTCCAAGAGTTGTTCAGACTATTCATCTCGTTCTTTTTATCATTGCCACAATGATTTGGCCAAGCCATTCTACAACCTTATTTAGGTGTACAATATATATTCTCTTATACATGCTTTCTTTTCTTGCCTTCATCTGCCTGTCCTCATGTGTTACATGTGGTTCAAGCGGGAAGATGGCAGCCCTGTTTCTCTTAGTGCAGGCGACATCTTTCTGCATTTCTGCCAGGCTTTGGAGGGCTCTGACTCTAATGACAGCTGAACCGACTAAGGCCCCTTACTGAGGTCTCACAGACTGAACTGCTAAAGCCCCTTACAAATCTTTTTTTTTTAGATATTTCAATAAACAAAGACAATAAATCTTTATCATGCTCTCATTTATCTCCATATCGAACAACGCATGACTACACAATTCATTTTAAAAGAAACGCCTCAGAAACGTGGTCAGTCCTGTCCATCTTTGTCAATGCAGCTGTCCGTTATCTAATTTTTAAAATGATTGACCACATAATTAACCTCACATCATGTCCCCTCCAAAAACAAGTCATTCTCTACCGCTTCCCAAATATTTAACTCATTCCACATTCTAACAACTCACCTGTTTATTTCATCTTTCACTTGTCAAAAAAAATCGATTGTTTGAAAGACTTTGTTTTTCTCAAGTTCCTACCACACAACTGGGTTTTTTTCCCCAAAAAATCAGCCAATTTTTCCATTGTTTGAAAGGGCTTTGTTTATTTAATTTTTCTTTTTTTTTCTCTGACCAATAAGTTGTTTTTCTCATTGTTGCTAATATCATACTTTCTTTTATTTCCTCCATTTTCTTTTTGAGGATGAGTCTTACAAGTTTTACTGCCATGTTTTTTCTTCTACTTCAACCCCTTGGGTATTTTTCCAAAGATATTTTCTTCTCTTTTGATAAAAACTTTAAATTTTACAAAATTGCAGTCACAAATGTAGAATAATATTTGCCAAAAGTTTTTCAATCTGATTTATTGGTATTTACTTAGCTTAGGTTATCTGCTGGTACAAGGTCACTGGTGTGGGGCATCTAGTGGGGATTGGATTCACTACAGTAGTAGTGGTCTGAAAAACTAGCTTGTTAACCATTACACCATGGCAAGACACCAATGTATACGATTTATCTTGGTTTGATTAAACAGTGCAACACAATTTTTGTTCCCGGGTAGTGAGTGTTATTTTCTGATTGTTTATCTGTAGAAAAGTATAGAAAATGGCTATCATTCCCTTCAAAATTTTATGACCAGGACCGTGATATTCATGTGTAGTTGTTTTTCTTACTTTATGTGAATGAAAATGTGCAAATTCAGCCGTTGTCCAATTGGAAATAAGTAGATTTCAAATTATCCCATGTCCTGGTCGCAAATTATCAAAGTTTGAAGTGAATACTAAACATATTCTATACGTTTTAGACATAATCCATCAGAAAATAACACTTATTACCCAGGAACAAAAATAATGTAAAAAATATGTTGCACAGTGTTATCCCCAGAAACTGAATGTTGTCTATTTTTGGACAACAGTTGGTCCCAAGCTTGGACAAAGAATTTATAAATAAGTGAATATCTAGAATAACAGATAATATTGTTCCTGTAAAACTGAAGACAAGCCTGGGAAAGAATTTTGGTTTTCTTATGAAAGTAAAGAAACTATTAAGAAGAGATGTTTATGTAAATGATCAGTTCAGCTACTTTTTTAAACACTTTAGTGAAATACTGTCATACATTAATATAGTTGTACCAGTTTCATCATCTTAGGTATTTGTTGCAGTGACTAACCTTACAGGAATGTCTTACAGAGACCGTTTACTTGTTACCGATTGCAACAGAGACTTGAGTGAAGGCTGGAGAGTACAGTGGCCAGAATGTGATAAAAACAGCAAAGCTCAGGAAAATGGTCCAAAAGAATCAGTGTGTAATAGTAACAACACTTAATCTCAAAACATGGTGATAAAGACAATAAAAGCAAGGAAACTGATTTGACTGAAACAATGTATAATAGTAACAACTTGTCTAAAAATTCAGACAGAAAAAATGTTGGAGCAATAAAGACAACAAAGATGAGGAAATTGGAATCCATGTATAATAGAAACCACGCCTTGTCTCAGAAAATCTGACAGAAAGAAGACTGGAGGATACAGCAGACGAAACGTTGTGATAATGATGACAAAGAGGAGGAGACTGGTTTGAATGAATCCATGTATAATAGTAACAATACCATGTCTCAAATTCACACAAAACTTCGTTTTTTTTCTCGTTTTTTTTCCAATTTATCAAATGATATGTATAAAATACAGGCATGATTATATACTATTCTTATCCTTATCATACAGGCTGGTGCAAAAGTCACTTTCCATTTTAGAACCTGAATAACTTTTTTAATAAAAAGGTAAAGAAATTTTCCCTTTAGAAATATTTATTTTTGACATTGAAAATTACTTTTAACTAATTGTGGAATATAACATCCCTCAAATGCCAACCATCTTCACAGAGTCGAACCCTTTCTAGGCAATGTTCCATGACAGTTCGCTCCAATGATCTAATTTCTTGCCGAATTTTATTCTTTAGTACCTGGAGTGTTTCGGGCTTGTTTACATAAACTCTTTCTTTAAGATAACCACAAAGGAAAAATATCGAGAGCGGTCAAATCTGGCGAACGTGGCGGCCAGTTAATTTCTGATCCACGTGTAATTATTCTGCGAAGCTGAAAATGGAAGATATTTGCGGGATGTTATATTCCTTAATTTGTAATTTCCAAGGTCCAAAATAAATATATCTAAAGGCAAAATTTCTTTATCTTTTTATTAACCCTTAAATTCAGATTTTTAAAAGAATTTATATTTTTAAATCAAGGGGAATAACTTATGATCAAAGTTACTTCCCTTGCACTTTTAGGTAAATTTTAAAAATGTTTTTAATTCAATTCACAAAAGAGTTCCATTTTTTAAAAAAATTATTGAAGTGTTCCACCGTGTTTAGGAGCAGTATGAAGCAGTTCATGGATTTAAGAGTTGAAAAAGTTTATTCAAGTTTCAAAATGGAAAATGACTTTTTGTGCCACTCTATAGAAAGCCAAAAAAAAGCCTTTCTTTAATGTTTAATGCATTTGTTTGTTGTTGCCCCTTTAGGAAGAAATGAAACTGATGGAAGGAGTGGACCCCAACCTGTTGGGAATGCCCTTGGAAGGGATAACCATTAGCTCCGAACTGGATTCTGTGAACATCACAGAAGAGATGACCAAGACTGCCATCTGGAAGACCATTGTGGCAACAGATCAGTCGAGCATTCCTCAAGTTGAACACCCTGAGAAAACACACAAAAGTGACCGTACTGAAAACGGCAAAAAGTAAGTGTGTATCCGTTTGTGTGTTCGTGTGAAGGGGGTCCGCACTTTCATAGGTCCATGATGCACATCTTTTTCTAACTTTTTCACTTTGGCCATTTATTTTTTTACCTGGTCTCATATGCAGGATACTTACCATATTTACTTGTGTATAATGTGAGAGAAGAATCGCTGAATTTGGGTCACAGAAAGAGAAACGGATTTGTGCTTTTGATTTTTTCAATGACTGTACATTAGCTACAATAAATATATTTGTTGCAAATGGATATCATTAACCAACCTGTTTTACCTGGAAAAAGGTCTGCAACCTCCAGTTGTGGTTTGACCCTATTGCCCCTTTTCACCTTTTGGGGAATTGTATCCAGAAGATTTGGTGGAGTCTTGGAGATTTTCATCAAAAACATGTTATCGCAGTCATTTTGGCAAAATCTATAAAATTATTAGACTTTTTATAAAGGATTTAACTCTTGAATTCATTTAAAAAAATGATTGAATTATCTCCCTTTGACCATTTGTTGAATTTTGAAAAACAAATTTTCTATTCAATGAAAAGAAGATGTCCATTATTTTTAATTTTATTCATTGAAGAATTCCACCGTTAATTACAAATTGGCAAAAAGTAAGTGTGTATCTGTTTGTGAATTTACAAATTAATGTTAAACCAGCCTAGAAGTAGTGAGTTACTTCCCTTAGACATTATTCTACCCACACCTAAATAATTCATTAAATAAGGTTTAGAAGAGATTAATTGACTTCACTTCTAAGTAACTGAAGAGGTGTGGAGTGGTTACCGGCACTGAACACGGAATCAGAGGACCGAGTTCAAGTTTCAGCCAAAGCTATTTACATTCACCTTGCACTAATGCCCTTGGGAAAGGCTTGAATCCAACCACCCCCCAGCTATGGGTAAATAGCAGGGCAATATGAGCCCTTTAGCCCTGTAAGGCTGTCCATTTAAGATGGTTACTCTGACGAAAGAAAACTTACAGCTTGGCAGTAACCATAGCTGGTCCCAAGCCCAACAAAGAAGAAGGGCTGAGCATGGGGCTAGCAATTCTACCCCATAAAAACCTACTTGCTACTCAAACCACAGCAGAGTGGTTGTGGCCCTATGCTCCACCAGGGGTCAACAGGTTTAGATCAGAAAACTGAAGTGAAATGTTATGATTCTACAAAGTTCAATGAGATAATCTGAAAAAACTGATTGGATCTTCTTTTTTTTTACTAACTGCACTAATTTTGCGTTTTTTACTAACTACACCGTCTTTCTGCTGTACCTGCACATCACAATCTGGACAGTAGATAAAGTCAGTATTCTTATATTTTATCTTTCATATCAGGTTGTAACAAAAGTTCTGTCCGATGTTCCAATTTATTTGGAAACACTAATATAGTGGTGATTAAAAATACATGGAATCATTAATATACTCTTTGTCACTTTCGATAACCTTTTTGATGCAAGATTTGTAAAATTCCTTTGATTTTGTCTTGAAATAAGAGACTAACTGATTTCCAACCTGTTCTCTTGAAGTGAGTCTTCGTCCAACAAAATGGTTTTGCAAATTCCCAGACAAATTCAAATCAGTTGAATCAAGATCAGGAGTAAATATGCTCAACAGTTGATACCTACAACAACTTTTTATGAATTCCCTGCTGTGCATCAACACCTTCTGGGGGTTCAACCACATGACGTTGTACATCCCACATAGAATTTGGGCTGCTGTGGCTGGTCCCGCCTTTGGTAGTGCGCTGAGGTGTCCCTACTATTCCAAAGGCAAAGATAGCAGTGAAAATTGGTAAAACCACCTTGAAGACCCATCAGAATTAGAGTATTGTCTGAGGCAAAGGTCAAACCTGGTATCTTTGTTGGACCACAGATAAAGAAGATCCTGAAGTGCTAGGAATTCCCCAAGAAAGTCGTTAGGAAAGAGCTTGGTACAACTTTGGGGCTTCCAGGGCAATCACAAAGCCGAAAACTATGTGGAGCTGGTTGAGACTATGGTGAAGAACTATGGTAAAATGGGCTGCAGGCTGTCCCTGACAGTCCATATCCTTGACACTTATCTTTATAAATTCAAGGAGAATATTGGAGTGTATTTGGGGGAGCAAGGCGAGCACTTCTACCAGGATATCCTGGACTTTGAATGCTGCTACCAAGAAACATATAACGAGAACATAATGGGAGATTATATTTTGGGGTCTGTTTCATGAATTCATGAAAGTGAATTACAGTACAATCATAAATCTCCAAAAACTACTCCCTTCTAAATCTTTTGTGGTCACTTTTGTTTAACATTAGTGTAAATACATGTTAATTTAGATTCATATGTTGTTGTTTTTCTGAAAAAATGTGATTTTTTTTTTAATATGAATAAAAATATGCAAATTTACTTGTTGTACAATTAATAGATATATTTAAAAATTCACTGTCCTGGTCACAAAAGCAATGTTTGAAGGGAATAATAGCAATTTTCTATACTTTTCACATATAAGCAATTACAAAATTACACTCACTACCATGGAACAAAAATTACATTGCATGGTACAATTAATAATAATAATAATTAAGCTTAGTGATATTTGCAATTTGCAAATAATTATAATATAAATTCTATAAATAGGAAGTGACTTCCCATCAAGCATAAGACGCCAAAGTCAGCCTTTGAGCGAATAAGCTATAAAAATGAAATCTGCCTTATTGACAATCATTTACTATTATTATGAGGTTCAGAAATTATGTAAGGGAAGCAACTCTCCACTACTTTTGACGCGTTAACTCCCTTGGAATTATGAATTGAAGTATGGAATATATTTTACCAACTAATTTTTGTGGCGTCGAAGACACTCCCCTATTTTGATTAAATAAACTTTAGAAAAAAAAAATATATATATATATATATATTTAAAACTATGAAAGGACCAGGCGGTTATTAACATAACTCTTTTAAATTAAAATTTTAAAGTCTCTGTTTTTCCATCATTATTTTCTTCTCTAACTTGTTTTCATCATCATCATAATTATTCATCATGCATCTGTTCACACCAGATTTCTGGTGGTCATTGCTGAAAACTGAGTGACAGCCCTTCTCTCAGTCTCTTCACAGATCACAGCAATACTGGTTTGTCCCAATCCTCTGCAGGTTTTCTAACTCATCAAACATGTTCACACTAGATGCTCATCACTGAAGACTAACTGGTTGTTAGTCTCAAATCTCCAGTACCCTTTTCAGTATTCTTGCAGACCCCAGCAATGCTGTGGTCTGCACATTCTCAACCATTACTTCTAATTCCTCCAACCTTGACCAGTGTTTTGGGCACAGTTCTAAGTGCACTTACTATTATGGGCATTATCCTAATTTTCATATTCCACATCTTTCTCAGCTCCTGGTACTTTTTCCAGCTACTCACTTTCTTAAACATTGACTGCGGTCTGCTGGTACAGCCAAATCGTCCATGATATGGCAGATTCTCCTCTCATCTACAACCACTGGATCCTCTCTTCTTGCCTGGATGTCAAAGGCTCAGAGTACTTTATGATTTCTACTTTCCAGGATAGTCTCTGGTTTGTGCTAATAACATTTCTCTACATGGCCAAACCCTAGTTGTTTGCACAGTTCCCAGTGAATGACTGTCCCCACTCTTCTGCTCCTTCGGGCCCAGTTTGCTACATTCGCTAATTATGTGCTTTACTGTCGCATCTCTTTCATTATTATGTACTTATTTACTGATATTGTTTTTATTACTTGCAGGAAGGCCAAAAAACACGGTAAGAAAACAAGTCCCACTAAGGCTACATCCGACGAGTCTGGCCTACCTCCGATTCCTGGTAGCCCCGGAACTGAGGAGTCCGGCAACACGAGCGATGCAGTAAAGTCACCCAAACGACGTAATTTACCCGTTAAATTTTACATCGACGAATCAGAAGAGAAGGAACATTTAATGACGGCTCCCGACATTGTTGTCGAGCCTCCCAGCGAACGGGGCTCACCAGAGAAATAACGAGCCACCGACAAATGAATAAAAAGACAAAACACTGTTCACCTGGTCCGTAACCGGGGGTAGAGAGCAGGTGAACAATTTCTCACCTGAGTTTTAATTAAGAACAGGTGAACGAATTTTAGCTGATTTTAACGATTTTTCTCTTTTTGTTTTTTGTTTTTTTTTTGTTGTTTTTTCATTTTTTACTGGATTCTCTTTTTATTTTTTTTATTTTTTTTGTATTTTTTATGATACTTCCATTTTGTGACACGACTTTTCATCGAACGGTGTTACATCAGAAATGCAAAATACACACACACATGCACACATGTGATATGTGTGTGTATGCAGTATGTGCTTGTATGTGGATGTGAGTATGGTATGTGTGCGTAATAGGTGTGTGTATTCAGTCTGTGTGTGTTTGTGGTGCGTATGTGTATTTTGTATTTTCGATGAAACGTCATTTGATAAAAAGTTGTGATACCCTATTTTTCCATATATATCCTGGGACTTTTTTTTTTGTTTCCACTTTTTCTTCTCTCTTCTTCCCTTCAAAGAAAATACTTTTATACAGAAAATCTTGTCCGTGTGTTTTCTTGTAGAGTTGACGAAGAAAGAAAAAAGGTTTTCTTATTTTTTTTTCTTTCTTTTTTTTTGCTTATGGATATGCAGATGCATATACACATATATAACTTTTTTTTTTTTTTACTTAAAAAAAAAAGAAAAATTCCTTTCTTTTGAATGTAATGTCTCTAGTTCTATAGAAACAGAAAATATTTGTTTTCGTTTTTCTAAAGATTGTTAAACGATTTTTTCCCTCCCTTTCTCTCCCATCACACACTTCAAAAATCCAGTCCCTTTGGGGCTGTGTTATGGATCAGCAATAAAGAAGATACCTTTTTTTTTTTCATAGCCATTTTGGGGATCAAGTGCGATAAAAGCCATGTAAATCTGTTAAGTGGATTATCTGTGGATTATCCACCACAAAATGAAAGGAAAAAAAAAGTTAATAAATCATGGTTATAACTTCTTAACCTGGCAAAACACTTTTACAGCGGTTATACTTTTTATGCACGTCTGCCAGGCCCATTAATTCTATTTGTCGATTTACAATGTAAGTATAATGCTAAACTGGATACTTACTTTGTGTCCAAGAGGTTAGCTGAATCTTTACTTTTTTTGTTTAACCGTATAAAATAGACATTTGAAAATCCATATTTTTTATTCGACATTTTATTTTGAAATAAACATTAAATTTCTATTACGTATATCTGGCATGCATAAAAACATTACATTAAATAGTTGCTCCCCTTAGAATTGGCAGACATAAAAAGTATCGGCCATGTTTTGAAAAGGGAGACCATTACTATTCGGTGATTTCAACCATTGTCTATTTCTGCTATGGAGGACCAATCATGTAAAAACTCCTGCTTTAGAAACTGGTTTCTGTAGTCTGGAGAATTTTTCTTTTTTTTTTCTTTAGAAAATTTTTTTAATAATACAAAGTGAGTAAACATTGTTATTAAAATTCTTTAAAAAAATAAAATTTACACGATTGGTCTTTGTATTATTAAAAAAAAATCTTTGCAAACAAGAAACCAGTTTCTAAAGAAAAAAAAGGTTTGGTCCTCCGTAGAAGAAATAGGCAATGGTTGAAATCATCGAAAATGTAATGGTCTCCGTTTTAAGAAATATGGCCAAAGTATCAAACCGCTTTCACAGATATGTTTCAAAATGTCCAAATCAGGAATCCAGAATTGTAAACACTAACATTAACCGGATTCCAAGTATTGATATAACTTTTTCACATTTTCCAATTTTTCAGATCGTTTTGATTGTTTCAAAACAATGAATTTCAAATCTGCATTTGTTGCTCTTCAAAAAAAACCGTACATTCTCAGTCAAGCTGCTTGTTAGAAAAATTGAAACACAAAAAACGTCTTAGTAGTATTTACCATTTATCTCCAGTATTATTATTATTATTATTATTATTATTATTATTA
>VCCN01002982.1:463264-474008 GCA_006491835.1 Architeuthis dux | reverse complement strand
GCCATTCGACGGCCGATGCCAAAAACTATGCCGCGGTGAATCCAGGATTTGGAGTATGGAGGGGGTGGACCCCTCCATACCCCATAAGTTGCTATCAAACCATCAGATGGTTTGATGGCAACTTATGCTAATTTAATCAACTTATATAACGAACAGTGTGGTTTTCTTGGTTTTCTCTGTCCGTAACAATGGACTCTTCCACTGAAAGGAAGATCATCACGGGGAATAACTCGTTTCGGATGAAAAACAAAATAATAAATTTGTTCTTACGGTTATTTTATGATTTTGGTATTTTATATAGACATTATAACAAAATGTTGCTTTGCCCAAGCAGATGACGGGTGGGGGGGGTCTGCCTCCAAGCCCAGATCCGCGCTTAGGGTTAGCACTCTTCGGGGGAACTTCAGAGTAAGCACTGTGCTTCTGTTGTCCTTTAAGTAAAGTCAGTCAGTCTTTTCCACTCACTGACTGCCTTTTTGTAGGCTAGACACAAGCCAACGCCTTTTGTAATTACGTAACGATGTAAAGAATTTCCGACCGTCCTCCTTCTCTTCGGCACCCTCGGCTCTCTCTCTCTCTCTCTTTCTCTCACTCTCCTACTCTCTCTCCCCACTCTCCCCCTCTCTTTCTTCTTCCCGTAAATTTGCGGCTCCCTTTAAGCAAAATACAACTATTTTATTTTAACTTTTACACCCGACGCCGAGGTTCGCCAGCGGAACAAGCGATCCGGAAGTAGTCAGGCGGAAGTGGGATAGATTTGGGAGTGAGCACAGTGGAGACCACCATGGCTCATAAATAAGGTTCTATTTTTGAAAATTATTCATCTCCCCGCCCCCACATCCAAGCACACATGTAAATACACATCGCACATTGGGGATTAAGTGGGATTAAGTAGAACCTCCATAGAGAAAATGTGATATTTTGGTGAACATAGAATGGAAGAAATATCCTGAATAAATGTGTCGTTATGGTGAAAGAAATATTATAATACGACTGGGGAAACAAATGAATCTAGTTAAGATACGACTGGGTCATCGAAAGAGACTAGCTAAGTTAAAGTTAAGATAGAGAAGACCAACTCCTTCCCCATTCTCCCCCTTTGACCATGTGTCATATTTTCTTGTGTATTATTACATCTGAAATAAATAAGCATCCACACACACACACACACACACACACACACACACACACACAATTGTCCAGGGTGCCCGTCATAACGTGAGGATTAGCAATCTCAACTCAATACCCACTTGGCCTTTGAACTAAGATGACAGCTCACAGACTCTTGCAGTAAACAAATGGCATCATCATCATCATCATCATCATCATCATCATCATCATCATCATCCGTTATAAGTCCACTGCTGGACAAAGGCCTTTCCCATCTCCTTCCATGGTGACCTATCTTGTGCTAACCTCTGCCACGTCTTACCGGCAAAATTTTCTATCTCGTCCCTCCATCTTGTGTCTGGTCTTTTCCTACTGCGTTTACTGTCCCATGGGCACCAATCTGTGAGTCTTTCCCCCCATCTATTGTCATCTCTTCTTGCTAGGTGACCAGTCAATCTCCATTTTTGCTGCTTAATTAATTGTATAATATCCTTCACTCTAGTCCTCGCTCTGATCCATGATGATATTTTTCTATCTCTTAGAGTTACCCTTAGCATTGCTCTTTACATGGATCTCTGTGCTATTCTAAGTTGGTTTTCAGTGCGTTTTGTTAATTTCCATGTTTCGCATCCGTAAGTCATGGCTGGTGTTATGCAACCGTTGTATACTTCACACTTTAAGCACATTGGCAAGGTACAAATGTATTTTTCACTACATTTTAAGTAAAATCTTTATTTTCGGAACCAAATAGTTTTGTTCAGTAGCAAATTTGCCCAATTTTGGTCTTGAAAAAGACCAAAATGGCAACCCTGCTAACATCACCGGACAGAAGTTTTAACCGTACATTTTACCTCCGAGTAGAAAGAAGTAATTCATGAAACTAGTTGGCCTTGTGGAGTCATATATATTATTTTACAATAGAGTCAATATTGCTTCTTTTTTTTTTATTATAATCAAAATTTCGTGCAAGACTGTCAATTGCGAATGATTTGCAGATGTGTCTCTCTGAAACTGTGCCTAGAATTGAGTTAAATATTGGAATGGTGCAAGCTCATCCACCTCATTAAAATGTAACATTAAATTAAATGAAATTACTAAGAAATACTAAATGCCTACTTGTCTGTTCTGTGGTTCTGTATCAAATAGGACCACGGTTGCCAATTCGTTTTAATTCTTTTGATCCAAAATTGAGGCAAAAAATCTAAATTCTCCAGAAAATAATCTAAAAATATACTACATATATTCAAAATCAAACAACGCAATTTCTTAAACCCGTAAAAATAGAGGAAACCAATGCTGCACACATGTACAGTCTATTTGGGGCCTACTGGAACTTTTTAGGCACTGGGTAATGTCAAAAGCTTAAAAAGAAGTAGTTCAACCGAAAATCGACCATTGTAAAATGATATAATAGATCTTGATCACCATCGACTATAAATAACAACAAGGAACTTGATTCGTTTTATCCGTCCTCAGGAATATCAGTTATACTTATTTTTAATCAGAAAAAAGAAGACTTGTTACTGTGTTACAAACGCTTGAATGGTGTTGATTTGTTTTAGTGGCAAATAATGCTTTCCTTTGTTCTGGCTGTTCATTGAGGAATATCAATTATCCTCGATCTTGGATTGATGACATCTCTTGCTCTTTAATAATATCGTATGCATTAATGATGTCATGGAATGTACGATTTAAGAGACTTTACTGGTATTTGATGCTGTTATTGTGATGTGTTCGTAAAAATAGTACTTTTATTTTTCTTTCATCTTTTTTTTTTCAGTTGTTTTTTCTCGCAGTTTTGCCCAGGACGTCAATATACGGCAGTGAGCCGTGAGCGTTTAAAAAGTTTGACCTTATGGGGGCCCCAACGCTTGTACTGTTCCGTGGGGCGGGTGGGGCCTTCGCAACCAGCGATATCCAACAAGATCCGACGGGCCTTTCTGCCCTTGCAATGGTGTTTTAGTGACTGTAGTTTACTTTATAGTAACGCCATGGCAAAGCTGCTAAAGTATCTGTAAGGAGTATACGGGTATGATCCCGTTGAACGTAGGACGTATCTCAACAGCGCCCCCCGAGCGCCCATGAACGGAACGTTGCTACCGCCAAGAAGGGCGTTGGCTTAGACATCATTTCGTTTAGCGACCGATCACTTATCTCTGTGCTTGATCTGTACAAAAACTGCATCGATTTTGTTGAAAAATTCACTCATTAAAAGAAAAGTTGCTTCTGGGGCCCCTCTTAGATTAGGGGCCCTGATGATTAAGCTTCATTAGTTTAATAGTAGATCCACCCCTGCCTTATGGTCAATCGTTCGTTACAATCAAAGCGATTCCATCAGATACTGAATTGTCTGAGTGTGGACTGTTTTGGAGACTCTACACCTTTTTTCCCGAGCTAATTAACAAGTAGGGCAAGCAGATTAAAAAATAAAGCAAGCAGATTTAAAAATACGGCAAGCAGATTAAAAAATAAAGCAAGCGGATTAAAAAATACTTGCCCGCCGTAGAGTGAGGGTCAGCGAACTTTCACTCAATACCCGTTGGGCTTTGAACTAAGTTGACTCTCGCAGTAAACAAATGTATTTTTCACTACATTTTAAGAAAAAGTCTTTATTTCCGGAACCAAATCTCTTCGTTCAGTACCAAATTTGACCAATTTTGGTACTGAAAAATACCAAATGACAACCCTGATAACAACCACGGAAAAAGTTTTAACCATACATTTTACCTATAAAAAGAAGTAATTCATGAAACTAGTTGACCTTGTGGTGTCACATATATTATTATACAATGGAGTCAATATTGCTTCTTTTTTTATTATGAGCAAATTTCGTGCAAGACAATTGAAAATGATATGCAGATAAATCATTAAAAAATCTAAATTCTGCAGAAAATAATCTGAAATATAATCTAAAAATATACTACATATATTCAAAATCAAACAACGCAATTTCTTAGACTCGTAAAAATAGGAGAAACCATATATGAATTCTGCACACGTATACAGCCTGTTTGGGGCCTACTGGAACTTTTTAGGCACTGGGTAATGTCAAAAGCTTAAAAAGAAGTAGTTCAACCGAAAATCGACAATTGTAAAATGATATAATAGATCTTGATCACCATCGACTATAAATAACAACAAGGAACTTGATTCGTTTTATCCGTCCTCAGGAATATCAGTTATACTTATTTTTAATCAGAAAAAAGAAGACTTGTTACTGTGTTACAAACGCTTGAATGGTGTTGATTTGTTTTAGTGGCAAATAA
This sequence comes from Architeuthis dux, assembly GCA_006491835.1. Classification (NCBI taxonomy): domain Eukaryota; kingdom Metazoa; phylum Mollusca; class Cephalopoda; order Oegopsida; family Architeuthidae; genus Architeuthis; species Architeuthis dux. The sequence goes on along the minus strand of VCCN01002982.1, from coordinate 469,632 downwards.
TGCTTTCCTTTGTTCTGGCTGTTCATTGAGGAATATCAACTATCCTCGATCTTGGATTGATGACATCTCTTGCTCTTTAATAATATCGTGGAAAAGTTCGTGCACGACAATTGAGAATGATAAATAGATGTGTCTCTGAAACTGTGCCTAGAATTGAGTTAAATATTGGAAAGAGCAAAACACATCCATCTCATTAAAATGTAACATTAAATTAAATGAAATTACTAACAAATACTAAATGTCTACTTTTCTGTTCTATGGACTGAATTGTCTGAGTGTGGACTGTTTTGGAGCCTCTACACCTTTTCCCGAGCTAATTAACAAGTAGGGCAAGCAGATTAAAAAATAAAGCAAGCAGATTAAGAAATAAAGCAAAATTAAAATATATGGCAAGCAGATTAAAAAGTAAAGCAAGCAGATTAACAAATAAGGCAAGGAGATTAAAAAATACGGCATGCAAATTAAAAAGCAACTGAACTGGATCTATGAAGATGAGTAATCACAAAACACTTACAGTTACAATTGCTGCAAATGTTAATTTTTTAATTGAAATTAATTGAAACTTGTCTCTTTATGTATGTTGTTTAATGATTATTCAATCAAGTATCAGATTTGTAACGACTACACCTTTTCCCAGAAGTGCCGATTCGGACTCAAAAAAGGTATACTATGCCGAGTCTCGATGGGTCAGTTGCCCCGGGGCAGCACCTCTCCATTGCACTAGAAGGGAAGGGTCATGGATCACCCTGACTCCTTCGTGACACTCTTCGTAGGGACTGGACAATTTTTGCCCTTGTCCATACGTACGCGTGTGGTGGACCCTGGGTTACATTCATAGCAAACGGATTCCTAGCGGACGAGTTCATAGCAAAATTAATAGCCGTGTCTATTTCATAGCCAACTTTTCATAGCCGTAACAATTCATAGCAGGATAAAATTCAACTTGTTTCTCGCGCTATCTGATGTCGCTACTCTATGAAACTTAATGAAGACGTTGGTCACGTATCAAGCATCATAAGTAAAGTAAATAATTTAACTACGTATGTTTAATCATTGTTTAATTTTTACAATGTTATTCCAAGCTTTTGAGAGCAATAAGTTAAAAAAACATTTTAAATAAAGTTGTGTAGTAATTATCACTGAATGATGAGGTCCGATGAAAAGAAATTCGATACCATACGATTCGATTCGAAGAAAAAACACTTTATAAAAATTAAATCTAATTTTTTGTTAATAAGATCCGTTAAAAACATTTATACTGTCACGATTTACTAATCTTTTCTTTAATTGAAACATTTGATCAAATTAAAACTACGTATTTATTTATTTTTTGTAAAAATAGTTAAAACTACGTATTTGCTTATACTTTTTTTTTACAAAAATAAATAAATTGATCAAAAGTTTCAATTAAAAAAAAGATTAGTAAATGGTGACAGTATAAATGTTTTTAACTGGTACAATAATCTAAATGTATATTATTAAAGCTTTCTTTTGCATCCATTCCAAAAATTAAAAAATAAACTACATGGTATCGAATTTTTGTTTTTATTTTAGTTATGAAAGTTGGTATGTTTTATTTTTCGAAATTGTATGAATACAAATAGCAGCAAAAATATTGATACTATTGAGAAAAAAAAGTGACTCTGATAAGTTTTAAGTTTTATTTTATTAGATTTGGTATCTGCTATGAAGTGATGCAATGTAGCATAGTAAAGTAAATAATTTAAGTACGTATTTTAATCATTGTTTTTAAAACGTGTTTTTTTCGGATCTCTGAGATTATTAAAAATATTAAATTTAATTTTTATAATGTTTGTTTTCGAATCGAATCGTATGGTATCGGATTCTTTTTTGTTATCGGACTCATCATTTCAGTGATAATTACTATAATGTTCTTGTTGTGTTTATGTGCCTTTGTTGTGTTTATGTGCCTTTGTTGTTCTTTCTGTGGTAGCTGTGTAACATTAGAATGCGTTTGATTCGTAATCGTGTTTAAGCCTGTTAAGAATGTATAAAACGAAAGACACACGTTGATAAGAGCTATGCTTGAGCTGAACTGAGCCTTCCCCGTTCCTACTTCCGCTATTTCTGGGACCGGAAACGGAAGGGGGGCTGCTGGGTGCTTGCTTCGGCATGCTTATTGATTTAACATAACATACATATGTATACACATTATAATTACTACACAACTTTATTTTAAAAGATTTTTTTAACTTATTGCTCTCAAAAGCTTGGAATAACATTGTAAAAATTAAACAATGATTAAACATACGTGACCAACTTCTTCATTAAGTTTCATAGATTCGTCGGAAACGGATGAGCTCCAACGTTAAATCGACCTTGTGTTACAATCCCGTCCTTGCGGGGGGGGGGGGTAGATAATTACCCACTTGAGCGCGTACATGTATGTGTGTGTTTTGTGTCTGTGTTACCTGATACGACTGCTATAATGAAACGCACAGTTGTAACTTAAATAAAATGGGACAAACGCACAAAACCTCTTTATTTTGCTGTTGGTGACATTAGAGAAGGGGGGGGGCAACAAATGGATGTTTCAATGGGCAACAGGTACGTTCGGTCGAGGTCGAAGGGGACAACAAGGCCCGTTCGATCGGGAGGGGGTAAATAGTACAATCATTAGCAATGCATTTATATTATGCATATAATAGTCATATTCTGTCCGTCATGTTTTCATTAATTCCTGACCACTGACAATCCCTTTCTTCTTGATTTTCAATACATTTTTATAGTAAAATCATCAGCAGTACATGTGCATTATATAGATAATTACATGTTTTATTAATTTTAATGCACAATAATTAAGTGCCGAAACTTACTAAAGAAGATTTTCCATACAAAACCCCCCCAGAAATTGCGAAAAATGAATGTGATGGGACCTGATTTTATTTTGGATGTGTGGTGCGAGTAGAAGTTTATGTGGTCGTCTTTGTTGGTAGCTTTGCGGAAGGCGCCGAGCTTGATGTTGTGCTCCGTTCTATGTAGTAGGGTGTCGAGGAAAGGTAATATGTTCTGGGAATCTTTTTCATGTGTAAAGTTGATAGATGGTTCTACTGCGTTATGTTGAGTAACTAATCTAGCCAGGTCGATTTGGTGGGGATATAGGATCAGGGCATCGTCAATGTAGCGGAGATAAGTAGCCGTCTTGGGTAAGATGTTCATGAAGGGCCTGATCCTAGAAGTGTATAATCAGCAAATTTCTTCCCGCATCCTAAGAAATATTGATTTAGTGCCAGATATAACTGAAGCTAAACAATGGGGAATAGCGGTATATTTTTTAACTTTTAAATCCTAAATAAATGGGTCTGCTTTGTCACTCGGTAGAAATCGTCACGTGACCAACGTCTTTTGGCAGCATTCCGTGATGGGGGTGATCAATGAATAAGTTACATCTCTCGCCTTTTGTTGGGTCGTGATCACTAAAAAGGTCCGAATCTTAAAAAAAATAAAAAACAAGCGCGAATACTATCGGACACAAACTAAGGGACACATTTAGTATAAACTTACATTGTAAATAGATCCCCGCCACTAAAAACCCATTTTGGGGGCTATTTTGAAGAAAAAAACAAAAAAACGTTTTTTCTTGATATAATAAGGAGTAAATGTTTAAATTTTCAGCCCTCTAGCTCCATTGGTGTGGCATATACACGCGATACATGCATAGCCAACCAGCCATCCAGCAAGCCGGCCAGCCAACCAGACCAACTTAAACACTGAAGGAGTCTATGTTGACAGGTTATGGTCGACGGTTTCTACCAAGGTTTTCATTTCATAAAACCAACATTCAAATATAGAATCCATTCGTTTTGTTTAAATGTGAATAAACTTTCATTCGTACTGAGGAGAACACACACACGCACATACTCATGAATATATTACCGGTCCCTGTAAATGTCTACGAACATCGTTCCGGAAGATGGCGGACGTTCACGGGTCACACAAGAGAAGAAAGGGCAGTGGGAACCTGCCAGGGTTGCCAGATATATCCGATTTCGGACATCGTGTCCGTTTTCCCCATCCAAAATTGTCCGATTGCCAACTTTGATATTTTATATCTAAATTTAGATATTTTTGTTGCGTTTAAATATAAGAAATTGTTTTTATATATCGGATATCAGTTCTAGCCACTTTTAGCTATTTATCTTCATTATGTTTTCATTGTGTTAATAATCTAGCTACTCTTAGCCACTATTAGCAATTGTTAGCCATCAATATTTTCTGTCCTAATTTGACTGATTTGGAGCAGGGTTGGCCGTATTTGTCTGATTTTTTAAAAACTCGTGTCCGATTTTGAGAAAACTAATCTTGCAACCCTGCAACCTACCATCAATCTTCAAGAAAATCTGTTCGACAAACGGCTTGTGATATCCGATATCTAAAAACAATTACATCTAAACGCAACAAAAAATAGCTAAATTTAGATATAAAATATCAAAGTTGTCAACGCCTTAAATCGGACAATTTTGGATGTCCGATTTTTTTCAAATTTTTAATCGGACATACAGGGCTAAAAGGGACATAAATGGCAACCATGATGTTTATTTGAACTTGCTGCAGGAATTCGTCGTGTCACGCATTCGAGAGTTGCTAGGAGATGAAGAGGAGTTTTATTTCTAGTTTTTATGATGGATCACCACCCCAATACCATCGTGATGCGAGGGTCTATCTTGATGAAAATCTTCTGAACAGATGGATTGGGCAAAGAGGTAGCATTGAATACCCCCGCGCTCACCAGACCTCACGCCGCTGGAGTTTTTCTTTTGTATGGGGACACCTCAAAGATAAGATTTATCACTCAAAATCGGCAACAATCAATCAACTTAAAGCTTGAAATGAGAACATAGGAAGTTAGAGGCGTGTCTGTCACACTTATGTTGACTTAAGATACCTTTATTATAATAAAATATATAAGAGCCGTGTAGAGCAAATAGCAGGATATATATATATATGTATATATGATAATTATAATGACATTTATTAGTGAGAGCCTATATTTGCCCGGCGTCGGTGTGAGCGACAGCTAAACGAGCGGCCTAAAACGTAAATGTGAATAAAGAAACGAACTCCGTGCGGGGATCGAACCCGCGTCCACCTCGGAAGCCACCTATACGCGGTGCTGCTCTACCGACTGAACTAACGAAGGTCAGATGGTAGGCAGGAGTCATTTATCCTACACTTTGTTGGCTTCTCCATTCTCACGTTTGTATTTTAGGCACGAATATAATGCGGCTCTCTTATGTCGACAGTATGAAATCAAATGATGGATAATTTTATATCCGATCGACAGAATATGATAAGTATAATGACATTTTTTTTATTTTTTAAAAAAGATGCTGACAATCTTTACTTGGTCCGGGAATGTTGATTCTATCAAAATTGTTGCTTTCAAATTGTTTTAATTAAAAATACTTCTATTTTACTTAATAAAAATTCACAAGAAAACATAAACATAAATAAACAAATAAAGGACCTAAAATAAAATTCTAGTCTTACAATTTTTGAATTAATTTTCTGGGATTTGTTTTTCAAAACATAGGTATACCTTGATTAATGCGGTTAATTTGTTCCAAAACATTTCCGTACTGTTCAAAACCGCACTGTTCAAAGTCTTATTATATTTTAAGTTTTCAGCTTATACTTAGTTACATTAATTTGTACAGCAATACCATAACCGTACTACACATACATTCCAAGTCTCATGGATTGTGCGTGAGACACACACATTTTAATACATTCCCACGCTCACACGCATGAAAGGAAAATTCTCACGCATTTTATAAAAAGTGTTAGATTTATTTAGATGTATTGAATTGGTTTAGATTTCTGATGAAAAAAATCTATTTTTTTAGAACTTTAGAACTCCCATTATTTTGAATGATCACATAAAACTTTCGAAACATGTTTTTAAGTAGACTTGTAGACAACACTTAATTTTAGTAGCTGCTATGCCCTGAAACGCAATTTTAGCCAATCTTGGATACAGAATTTTCAAAATATTCTGTTGGAGCACGACACAGACCTCCATTTTTGGCGGGGTGGGGGAGGGATTGTCACACGATTCTCATTTTCAACATTGGAACTTGACAGGTATGACTACATCAAAGCCGCACTATTCAGATTATTCCTGTAATTTGCATAATTACTGTATGTGAATACTTTTAAATTGAGAACTTTCTTTCAATGTCAATTGCATCATTTATTCTGATGCCTGCCGTTTCGTGGTCAACAAAGGCCAGGTCTTCCTAACCCACTTCTAATGGGTAAAACGATGAAAAGCCTATTTCAAACGAGTCGTTGGCTCTACAAAGATCTCTGAGAAGAAGAAGAAGAAGAAGAAGAAGAAGAAGAAG
>VCCN01002982.1:352387-363031 GCA_006491835.1 Architeuthis dux | reverse complement strand
AATTTTAGTTGTTTTTATACAACTTATTAATTCGGGCCATACAAACAGTGGCCCGAATATTCGTTGCCATAGAAACAGCGGCCCGAATTAATTGTATAAAAACAACTAAAATTAGGATGAATGTAAAAACTAGTCAACTTTAATGAAAGTGGTATGGTACAATACTTTATCCAATAATAATAAAGATTGATTTATAAGTTGTATACAAACAACTAAAATTAGGATGAAGGTAAAAATTTAATAAAAATAATCTCTAAAACATTCAATATCAAATTCATATATGCCGTCATTTTTGACGGCACGGCTACACTAGTTAATTATTTCCTGGTCCAAGATAATTGGTCGACTGTAAAGCGCGCTATATAACGCACCCCAAGTATAACACGCACCCCACGTATAACACGCACCCTGTTTTAAAGGTGAAATTCATGGGGAAACAAAGCACAACACTTCAAACATTTTAATAGAAAAAACAAATATGGATAAAATTTCAATCACAAAGAAAAAAAACGTAGTTATGAAAATTCTATTGTTGAGGTAAAGTTTATTTATTATTATCGGATTTTTCGAATCCTGAAAATTCCTCACTCCCATAAATTTCCCGTTGCTATGGTAACGCGACGACGCATGCTTCTTTCAAGTACTGCCAACATTTACGATAGAATTGAAGTTCAAATGGAAGGAAGATGGTCGCCGTTCTCTCTCCAGATGTGGTCGGCCATAGCCGATTTATCTATCTCGCCCCTGATTATGGCTTTCTTACAACACAAATAACAAGAAGGAGTTCAATCGTCCGAAGAACCATTTGAATATTAATCAACCTTCTCAAAACTATAGAAAAGAACCATTTGAATATTAATGACCCTTCTCAAAACTATAGAAAAGAACCATTTGAATATTAATGACCCTTCTCAAAACTATAGAGAATAGAAGTTGTTTTATAACCCATGAAAGTTGTTGCGGGTTTGACCGTTGTCCGTTTAATAAAACAACTATAAATTCCGTCCCCCGTCCTTTCGTTACCTTTTGCTGGTTAGAATCCAGAATTTGTTTTACGGGCCACCATACTTCTACGTTAATTGTTGTGGAAAAAAAACAGTCATGTCTGAGTAGTTGTGAAGAAAAGAAACTGAAATTAAGATGAAAGAAATACGAGTCAAAAACTGATAATGGTTGGCAATGCTTTATCTTATAAAAGTTCAAGATAATCCTTCGGTACGTTATTCTAGGCTTCCTTAAAAACAAATCTCAGGGTTCTTCTACAGACTTAGTTTGACTTCTATTCTTTTCCCAGTCCAAGTGATTTTATACCGGCTTACGGCCAAATCACTTGAATACATCGTTACTCGTCCGATCAACGAAGTTAAGCAACGTCGCGCCTGGTCAGTACCTAGATGGGTGATCGCTTGTGAATACCAGGTACTGAAAGAGACAATGGTGAAGTGAGTGACGCCACTTTCGGTGCTTTCGCCTCTAAGTCTATTTCACATATCGCAGACCGAGACACGATAAACTTGTGATATGGGAATCCCGGACAGGGACGACTGATATCGTAGTCAGCGTAAGGGCACTAGCTAGATCCCAAACTGCTTCTATAATATTCAGGTCGAGGCTCTGTTGAGGCCTGTCCGTGACTGTCAGGGTGTAATGAAACAACACTGGTTAATGGCAGAAAAACAAATAACTAGAGTTATTTCAAATAGTCCTTCTTCTTGTTGTTTGTGTTGTTAACACGACGTTTCGGCCGATCCATTCTTCGGCCTTCTTCAGGTGTAAAATCCAAATAAACAGAAGTTCTTATCTTCAAAGGAGGCAACCCTTATAACGTAGTATTCGGGTATTTCTTTATCCTTGCCTTGTCGGGTTTGTTGAGCAGCGGAAGCCGCACTTGTCTGACTAATGCATTCAGTTGACATGTTGATATGTGCTGCCTCTTTGATGTTTCTCTGTTTCCAACAGCGTTCTCTGTCAATAATCTGGACTTCCAAACAAGAGTTATTGTTTGGTTTTGCAAAGACAAAGTTTCCTCATCCAATATCGATTATTAATTAACGTCAAACGATTCACAGGAAAGGAGAAATATGCTCCAATCAATAAAACACTTAATTAAACATTAATGTAACTATGGACAAAAACAATGGAGCTAGAGGGCTGAAACATTTACTCCGTATTATGTCTAGAAAAAAACTTTTTTTTGTTTATTGAAAATCGCCCTCAAAATAAGTTTTTATTGGGGGTTCAATTTACGATATGAGTTTATGCTAAATTGATCCCTAGTTTCTGTCCGACAGCATACACTCTTGTTTTATTTTGTGATCACTACCCAACACAAGGCGAGAGAAGTAACTTATTCATTGATCACATTTTTACATTTTTTTATATTGATCACCCCCCAACATGGCATGCTGCAAAAGACGTTGGTCAAGTGACGGTTTCTATTGAGTGTCTAACCAGTTATAGTGCTTTCCTTTTTAGCTTATATAATCTGATTCCCTCACTCAGTCAGCCACATTCTTATAAATGTAGACAAATGGATTCATATAACCTTTCTAAAAAGAAATGGTTATTTATGTTGAATGGCGTCTACGTTAATTCGACAGCAATTGAACCGTGGTGTCGAACAATGCTGCGTTTTCGGTGTTACTTCTGGTGGGGTCGAGTTGAGTTGCTATTGTTGGTATATTTCGAAAGCCTGAAGATACTTACGGAGTCTCTGACTGAAGAATCACCAGGATATATATTCTGCGAGAGATGCATTGTGTCTGTCGAAAAATCTTCAGAGGGTAACTTCTTGAGGTATAGGTACAGCAGAGAAAAAAACTATGGGCGAAAACGTTGTGAAGCACTTTATTTTACCACTACTGGAATAACAATGCAAACACGGCGTGTAGAAAGATATAATGGCTCTAATTATATTCTCTTGTGTGATCCAAGAAACCCCTTATTTCAAAATAAGAATCAGTTCTGGGACAGAAAGCATCGTATGTAGAGACAGAAATGTTGGTCAGTCTTTTCGTATGTGCGTGTGTGTCTGTGATCACTACAAAGTCGCTCTACTGCGTGGATTCAAGCTTACCAGGTGTTCTCCCCCCTCTCCAGGCTGGTCTACCGGATAAATATACATGGCCTTCTCATCTGTCGTCCGTCAGTGTTAATTAACGCCCATTTCCCCAGATGTTGGCACACCACACACCACGAAAGAGACAGTCCTCAGCCTTATCTTTAAAAATTCCAGATACACACGTACAAAACGACAGCCCCAGTACATTATCTTGTAACATTTATCCATACACATCACGCTGTGTGCGATAGGTATAAATAAAGAATGATTTAGTATAGGGACTGTTAAGATGGAATAAATGTTTAGAGGCAGAGGAGATTGAGTGATTGATTTGATTGAATAAATAATGTTTTCTATGGATTTTATTCAATTTATTTTGTTTAAATAAAGTTCGTGTTAAACAACCTGCCAATAAGCACCAGAGTGTATAAATCCTTACTAAGCTTAGCTTAGTCTGACATATCATGAGCTTCATCACATCTGCTCCTTCTTCACGTATTGTGTAGGTTTGTTGTAATCTCATCGCCCAGGTCTGTCAGGCCCCTAATAGTCTAGGTTCCTTGTGACTTCTGGCTTTTCCTAAAGCTAAAATCACCGTCGAAAGGGAGATTTCAGACTGTTGACGAGATTAAGGATAACGCGACGAGGCAGCTAATGGCGATCCCGAAAGAGGACTTTGCAGACTGTTTTGAAAAGTATGTGAGGCCCCAAGGGGAATACTTTGAAGGGGACTAAGGCGTCTTTGCCCTGGGTAGGATATTTCTTCGTTAATATTAAACTGCAGTATACATTCCAGACAGACCTCGTAGCCACAAGTATGGGGCAACAAGTGAGGATTGAACTCACGACATAGTAGTAATGGCCTTCTAGACTAGTTTTCTAACTAGTACGGTACTAGTAGTACCCCATGGCGAGGCGCCCAGATACTAACTAAGCGATTCTGAACGTGTAGTTACGTAACATGTCCACGAAATCTGGTTCGTGGAAAACTAAATTTCATGCCCACGGTTCTAGATTGCTGAAGAAATCGGGTATACTCGAAGTTATTTCGGGCAAGACCAGTGGTGCCACAAGGGGAGGTGCGCACGGTGTGGGGAGTGTGAGTCGCGCCGGACGACACTGTCTCATCGGGTGATACCAACATTGCTGTATATAAAAACTTTGTGCAGTCTTTCTGCTGCACACGCTGTTGTTATTTTTATAGTCGGTGATCTTTGTCAAACCTTCTGGTATTTTAGATACAATAATAACTAGAAGGCACCCGGAGAGCGCCTACCAAATAACGAGAGTTATTTCAAATAGTTCTTCTTGTTGTTGTTTGCGTTGTTAACACGGCGTTTCAGCCGATCCATTCTTCGGCCTTCCTCAGGTGTAAGATCCGAATGTGATGGGGGTAAACAGAAGTTCTTATCCTCAAAGGAGGCAACCCTTCTAACGTAGGATTAGGCAGTGTTGCCAACTCAAAAAATATTTTCGCGCTAGTTTGACTGCCAATAGCCAGAAATGGCCAAAAACCACCAAAAAGTCGCTAAAAGTGGTAAAAAACAGCCAGTAAATGGCCGAAACGGCCTAAATGTTTTAGGCGTAAACGCGCTAATTTTTCACTGAATTTAGCGCGAAACCCGTTAAATTGGCAACACTGGGATTAGGGTATTTCTTTATCCTTGCCTTGTTGGGTTTGGGTTTGTTGAGCAGCGGAAGCCACATCGGGTTGAACTCCGCACTTGACTCTGACTAATGCATTCAGTTGACATGTTGATATGTGCGGCCTCTTTGATGTTTCTTTGTTTCCAACAGCGTTCTCTGTCAATAATCTGGACTTCCAAACAAGAGTTATTGTTTGGTTTTGCAAAGACAAATTTCCCCCATCCAATAATGATTGTTAATTCATGTCAAACGATTCACAAGAAAGGAAACAAAACATCATTAAAATCACTTAGTGATCAGAGACCGGGTAGTTAACTGTGTAAATATCGACTGTTACATATATGCTTTGATTCATATATAAAGAAGCTGAAAAAGAAATCAATGTAACGAAAAGCCCTGGATATATGACTACGACATAGGGGAGGTAATTGTACATCGAAAGATTTAATGCTTACACCAACTAGAAAGCACTCAGAGAGCGCATACCTCGGTTAACGCCACCGCTGTCAGTAACCATAAACATCATTGAAATCACTTAGTAGATAGATCAGAGACGGGGTCACCTTAACTGTTTAAATTTCGACTATTGCATATATTCTTTGATTCATATATGAAGCTGAAAGAGAAATCAATGTAAAGAAAAGCTCTGGACATATAACTATGATGTAGGGGAGGTAATTGTGCTTGGGTCCGCGCCAACATTTAACCATTTCTTCCTTTGCCTATTGTCCACCTTTTCAGAAAATCTGAATGAAACTGATTGCGAACTTTAGGTGATATCTTGCAGACAGTAAAAATAATTGGCGACATTATGTGTTTTGGACGTATAACTACAATTGGATCCGCTTTAATCAGTTCTTCCTTTGCCTATTGTCCACGCTTCCAGAAAATCTGAATGAAATTCCTTGAGAACTTTTGGAGATATCTTGCGGACAGGAAAAAATGCAAACAAACAGAGACGCGACCAAAAACATCTACCTCTTTTCAAATTCGATGACAGTGGTAAATAAAAGGAAAATAAGGAGAAAATAAATAATGGTGAAACCAATAATGCTGTAATTCAATATAAAAAGATTTTACAAAACAATTTTGTTGTTAGTATTCATATAATCTAAGAAATATTATATTCAAGTAATTTAAAGCTTTAGTTATGATATATTATTCTATGATAAAACTGATGAATAACTTACATGTATAACAATTAATTTAACGCTGAAGTTTAACGTGAACATAATTTGGATATGGTTCTTGAACGTTTTCACTTCGAATTCTAGTTTTCTTACAGAATTTTCACTTTAACCACATGAAACTCTATAAATGTAAATACATTTTAGGCTGTACGGATGATATTGGAATTAAAAAGTGTAATTATAATTTAGCTAGTTGTTTATGTCACTACTATTGCCATTAGTACATTCATTAATATAAGGGAATTGCAATTTACGAATAACATTGGTACACAATACATTACTAAGGATTCTGTATGGTCTGGTACGGGTGGATGATTGATTGATTGATTGGTTTAGCGGCATATCAACCCTTGATGGGTCATTTAATGCCGAAAGCAGTTTAAAATCCCCCAAATAGTGTCTTGCGACTTTGGTAAACGGTTATTGTTTTTGTTTTAATTAGAGTCTTGCGACTTTGGTCAAAGGTTATTTTTCCTTAACTAGAGTCTTGCGACTTTGGTGAACGGTTATTTCAGGTGGCGCCTGTTGGGGGGGGGTCACCTCTCTGCAGTGGATGCAGTCGGCGTATTCTAGGCCCCAGCCGACAGGGCCGGGTACGGGTGGGAGTTCATGGGCGTGACATGATGAGTCATCGCACTGGGTGACACAAGCCCCTGTGACACCACTTTTTAATTGCGAATGATGGAAACTTTCGTCATGGCAGTTCATGGCTAACTTGTGATTGATGGCAACTCAATTCTATCTGTGAATCAGGGCTTTTATCTTGCGATAGATTATCTTGCAATAGACAAGGGCTTTTATCTTGCAGTGGATAACTATTACTTCTGGAGGTAATGGGTTAATATATGACAATTACGATTTACAAGAAACATTAGTACAAACAGCATTAGTAAGGATTCTGAATGATTTCGTACGGGTTGAGGTTCATGTGGGTTGACACCGCACCTCGATGACACCAGCACTAATGACGCCACCGGGCGATACCTAGGTATTTAGGTGTCCTGGGGGTGCTTATCATGAATAAACACTGGGACCCTCTTTGTTCTTAACTCTCAAACCTGGAACAAACATGCGTTATCAAGCTGTCTTGCCTTCGAGAGTCCTGTCGGCCCATCTAGCACGGCCCATAAGTACAATAGATAATTTTAATCTTCCACTTGAACTCGAGATGTTCTGGGAAGGCGGAGACGTTTCTTTTTATTTTATTTTACTAGCAATGTATTATCATCCACTTCCGGCTTGCCAGGCCTGACGAAGCTTTACCAGAACCCCGTCAACCGTACATTTCGGGAGCACGTTCCTTACTCTGCCCGTTGCTAGCCTCTCACCACACTGAACGAGGGGTTGGACTTAATTCAGGGTTGTCAGTCTCCCAGACTGGTTGCCAAACAAGACTGAAGAGCTCAGTCAACCCTGCTAACCGTCTAATTACCCATAGCTTGGAAGAGAAGAATTGGATTCTTGCTTTTCCCAAGGGCATTTGTGCAAAGTTAACTGTCTCAGTTTGAACTTGGCTTGCCGATTCTATTTTCCGTGCTGCTAACCGTTGGACCACCCGCACCCCCTTTGTTCTCCTACTTCTATGGTGGCTCTTTTAATTACACCTTTCGCCCTGTTATGGTAGAAACATTAAATTCGTCGATTGCGTCTGGTTTGCGTTTTTCTTTTCCCCTTTCTTTCTGAACTCGCTCGATGTAAAGGCACTTTCTCCTATAGAATTTATATTTTCCACTCATTCTGGAGATGTTCAGCTCTTTCCTCACCCGTCTCTTCTACTCTCCTCTCTCTTGTAATTTCCGCATGTCATTTTTCATCATTCCTTGTCCAGGATTTTCCCCTTTCCTTAATAAGACATAGTCTAGAATAGAAATGACTCAAAACTACAAAAGGACAACATATTGTCTGAATGATTTGAATTAGGAACGAAGCCGTGTAGATATTGAAGAAATATAGAAAACTCTTCACGTAATGAATAATATACACATCTGACTTCATTAAAAAAAAACTTAGCTTGTTATACACTCATTAGACACTCAAGTGGTAAACTTCTAAAATTTTAGAAGACTTTCTTTTCGTCTAGCATATTTACTCCTCTCCTCCCTGCTGACTTTTCCCTCTCATTCTGGAGAAGTTCAGCTCTTTCCTTATCTGTCGCTTCTTCCCTCCCTCTTGTAATTTCCCTGTTTCTTTTTTTCATCATTCCTTGTCCAGGATTTCCCCTTTCCTTACCTCGATAAGACATAGTCTAGAAAAGAAATGACTAAAAATAACAAAAGGACAACATATTATCTGAATGATTTGAATTAGGAACAAAGCTGTGTAGAAATTGAAGCAATGTTGAAAACTTTTTACGTAATGAATAATATACACATTTGACTTCATTAAAAAGAATTCATTTAACTTCAAACTATTAGATTATAAACTTCTAAAATTGTAGAAGACTTTGTTTTCGTCTAACACATTTAGAACCCGGCTACCGTTGAAATCGAAATGTCAAATTGAAAAAAGAATCGAAAACCACGAAGTCAATAATTGTGATAGCTATTTCAAACATGGCGTTACCGAAATTATTGCAATGAAAGAAACAAATCAATTAAACACCATGAAACTAAGAATTTGAATCAAAGAGAAAGACTTTGTCCTCACAAATTGCAATGGAACATTGAAAACCAATGAGCTGAGATTTAGCAAAAATTAAAGACTTTGCTTGGAAATCTTAAAAAAAGAAGAATTCCAATTGCGATGGAACACCATTCAGACATTGAAAAATTTGTTAAAATTCATCGACAAGAGAACAGAACTGTTTAGAAAATATCGATGTGCCATTTTTGCTGTGTTACGATAACACACGCCCATAAACAGAAATCGGATCATAATAATATAGATACATAGAAATCGGATCATTATTATCGTTGTGTGAGCGCAAGCGCGTACGCTGACCCCACAATATTATCATAAAGTTGCGAATTGGGCTAGAAATTGCTTCATTCTTCAAGTTAAAATGCATTTTAACGGTACAGCGCTCTATACTTTTCCAAAATTATAAGTCAAGGGCATATTCAAAAGAAAGAGGAACCATAGGAATTATAAACATAAATGCCCAACAACAAAGACCCATCTATATTAGCATCACGGAACAATAATTATAAACATAAATGTCCAACAACAAAGACCCATATATATTAGCATCACGGAACAATAATTATAAACATAAATGGCCAACAACAAAGACCCATCTACATTAGCATCACAGAACAATAATTATAAACATAAATGTCCAACAACAAAGGCCCATATATATTAGCATCACAGAACAATAATTATAAACATAAATGTCCAACAACAAAGACCCATATATATTAGCATCACGGAACAATAATTATAAACATAAATGTCCAACAACAAAGACCCATCTATATTAGCATCACGGAACAATAATTATAAACATAAATGGCCAACAACAAAGACCCATCTACATTAGCATCACAGAACAATAATTATAAACATAAATGGCCAACAACAAAGACCCATATACAGTAGCATCACAGAACAATAAATCTTATGGCCTCGTACCATACGGTATGTTTCACACAGAACGCCGACCGTATTTCGTGTCAATCAATGTTATCCATTAATGATATCACGACACACCCAGAAACGGGGAATTACATTTCATATAGAGACTCTCCGGTACATTAGACGCACCCCAATTTAGAAAGTAATCATCATCAGAAAAAAAAGTTAAGAGTGCATGATACCAAGTAATATTTACTCCACTGAAACCTAATCTTATTTCAGCTTGAAATCCTCACTAATTGCGACGAATTCATCACAAACCAGGAGGGAGCACTAAATTTAAATCAAATATATGTAAGTTTTGATACAGAAATAAGTTTAGGTTTGATTTATGGGTAGGTTAAATCATACGATAGTGCTTACCTGCTGAACACCAGCTTGAAATCCTCAGCAATCTTGACAAATTCATCACCAGCACTAAATTTAGGGTAATTAAAATTTACCAGCCATCGTACAAGAAATGGGCATCACAAATCTGTATCTGAAAATGTAAAAAAATACCGCATTCTAGCAGAGGTAATCCTGTACCATTCGTTGCTCACTGACAGTGGAATGCCGTATTTTGAACCAAATATTTCACTGTCAGTTATAAATCCCAATACCCCAATTCCACAAATAACTCGTCTCAAAACGGTGTTAATTTAATTTTGAAACACTGTACTTGTTTTAGTTTCACGGGCTCGGCATTGGTCGTAACTGGGGGAGCTACTGCTCACCCTACAAACCAAACTTATAACTCCTGTCACCGACCTTCAACTTCAGCAGGGTGTTTTTGTAGACGTTTTATAGGAGAAAAACTGCGTCTACTAAGCCACGACATACGGTATTTTGTTTTCAAAATTATATCGTGTCATCATCAAGTCCCCAAGATTTGCCAAGATTCTCTCGCTCCTGGGCGTCACGGTGCTAATATCTTCTGAACTTGTCTAAATCATCAGGCAATCTTAATTTTAGCAGGCCATAATTTCGCATATGATATCGGAGGATCCACGTTGCGAGTCGTGATGTCCAGCGGTGGCCCAACACTCTCCATGTCTCGCACAGACACACACAATAATATCGTGTACATAATTATAAAACAGTATTTTTGTAATTTGAAATTTCACACATAAATGGGTATTTCGCTTTATAATTTATAGTGTTCTTTGTCGAATATTCATGACTATATAC
>VCCN01002982.1:265395-285205 GCA_006491835.1 Architeuthis dux | reverse complement strand
AATCTTTATTTTCGGAACCAAATAACTTTGTTCGGTACCAAATTTGCTCAATTTTGGTCGAAAGAATCTGCAGTAGTTTAGAATCCCGATTATTATTAACGAGAATTTAGTTGGTGGAAGAAAAGCTGAAAATGGAATCATGTTAATGGACAGCCTACCTTGTGCTGGGTTGTCATGACAACAGCTTAAATCGTGTCGGTAAAAAGGTTCACGTGCATGTCAGGGCGACGCCGAACGGTGTCCGTGATAGAGTTCACGCCCAGGTCAACATGACACGAATAGTACGAAGCGTGATTGATAAATTCGTGGTCAGTGTTGCCGATTTAGCGCGTTTGGCGCTAGATTCAGCGCGTTTCCTGTTTTGGCAATACTAAAAAAGGGCTATATTAGCGCGTTTGCGCTTAAAATATATTGGCCATTTTCTGGTTATTTTTTACCATTTCTAGCGTCTGTTTGGTGTTTTTTGACCATTTTTGGCTATTTAAAAAAAGTTTAGCGCTTTTTGGCAAACTAGCGCGAAAATATCTTTTGAGTTGGCAACACTGTTCGTGGTCTAAGGTACAAGGAAGGACATGAGTTCCACAGTTCGAACTAAATCCACATATGGTTCAACTCTTTGAATGATTACACAGGACATTTGAAGTTCATTTTTTTTTCTATTCCAACAATTGAAACTTGAGAGTCAGAAGTTGTTGAGAAAATCAACAATATCGCCCGTCGTGCAATTCAGCTGACCACATTTGAACCATTCCGTAAGGAGGGGCATCTTTCTTTATGGTCGCCACCATGTCATCGTAGATCTCGTTGCTGACACTCAAGTTTCAATTGTCTGCAACAGAAAGAATAAAACATCTAATTGTCTGTGTAATCATTCAAAGGGTTTAACGGTATGTGAATTTAGTTGGAACTGTGTAACTCATGTCCTTGTACCTTGTACTGTGTATGCATACATATATATGATAATTATAAAAACATTTAATTAGTTAGGAACCTATATTTGCTCGGCGCCGATGTGAACGACTGTTAAACGAGCTGCCTAAAGCTTCGTTAGCTCAATCGGTAGAGCAGAACCTGCGTATAAGGTTGCTTCCAAGGTGGACGCGGGTTCGGATCCCGCACGGCGCTTGTTTCTTTATTTAGATTTACGATTTAGGCTGCTCGTTTAGCAGTCGCTCACACCAAATATAGGTTCCTAATTAATTAAATGTCTTTATAATTATCATATTCTGTCGGATATAAAATTATCCATTATATGATTTCATACATATATATATGTATATGTATGTATAAATATGTATACTTGTGTTTGTTATGTGGATGTAAAGGTAATCCGACAGAATGGTAGAGGTAATTTGACAATGTGGAAATGAAAGATTGGGAAAAGCGTGTTACGTCTCAAACATATTTATTATCATAGATAAGCCTTGTCAAGATAAGCCTTGATGCATTTAGCCGAGTTTCATTCGGCGTCTTCGGAAGCTCTTTTGCAGTGCAGAAAACTCATGTGTGTGCAGTCCGATTATTCACATGTTTGTGTGAAATGTGTACTGAGCTGGGAAAAAACAGGGTTTTTTTCCAGTTCAGTACACATTTCACACCATGTATACGTATGTATATACGTTCTCTTGTGCGTAAACAAGAAAAACTGATTAAGTTAAAAACGTATTCCTTGTCTGTCGTTTTTAATCAGACATATATATATATATACCTGTCTATCTATCTATTTACCTATTTATATCGATAGGGATAAAGGTTTTGACTTCCTTCCTATGAGATGCTGGATCGGTATCTGGACCACGGTTCTACTTTTAATTATTGTCATGTTCGACCTGAGTGCCCTGGTCCGCTACATTACTCGCTTCACAGAGGAGAGCTTTGCGTCGCTGATCGCTATCATCTTCATCGTGGAGGCCTTCAAGAAAACAATCGGAATCGTCGACAACTACCCTGTCCACACACACGTACCCCAGGAGCACTCGTTCTCGTGCGAGTGCGTGCCCGGTAACCACAGTCAATACAACGGCAGTTTCTCCGACCTGAATGTCACTTTTGGCACTTATAGTCCAACAACGCCGGCCACTGGTAATTACAGCTACCTTAACAACAGCACCATTGAAGAACCTCCGTCCCTCTACAAGTGCCTTGAGATGGGAGGACATCTCGTCGGTCCCGATTGCAAATACGTTCCCGATGTGTTCTTCCTCTCCATTCTGCTATTCTTGGGCACATTTGTCGTGGCTAACGGATTGCAATCCTTCAAAGCCAGCCGATTTTTCCCAACCTGGGTAAGTGAAAAACATTTTTTATTTTTATTTGCACTGATGATAATGATGATGATGATGATGTGAAAATGTTACAAGTCAAAGAGAGAGAGAGAGAGAGACAGAGAGAGAGAGAGAGAGATCAGTAGTAACCGGTGGCTTTTACTGGGAATCATGTGACAGCAAGTCTACCCAGTTCTCCAGAACTCTCCTCAGTATTCTGGCTGATTTTAGTCGTCTGAGTGATTTCAATCCTTTCTCGGACTCCCAGTCCTTAAATTTATTTTGCAAGAGAGAACCTATACGCCCCTCCCCCACAGGGAGATGGAGAGACAATGTTCTTCCATCATTGTTCCCTTTGGCCATGTGCCAATCTAATCTATACTTAGTGAATTTCTATATATACATACATCGTAAGTCTTCCTTTATATACGGTTTCACTCCCTATCTATCTATCTATCTCAGTCTGGTCATATCTATATCATATCTCTCTATGATGGATAATTTTATATCCGACATGATATAAAATTATCCATCATTTGATTTCATACTGTCGACATAGAGAATCACAGTATATTCGTGCCTAAAATACGAACGTGAGAGTAGAGAAGCCGACAAAGTGGAGTAAAATACTCCTGTCTACCATGAGATCTTCGTTAGCTCCTTTGGTTAGAGCAGAAGCTACGTATAAGATGGCTTCCAGGGTGTACGCGGGTTCGATCCCCGCACGGAGTTCGTTTCTTTATTGTTTAGCAGTCACTCAAATGGGCGCCGGGAAAATATAGGTTCTCAACTAATAAAATGTCATTATAATTATCATATCTATCTATCTATCTATCTATCTATCTATCTATCTATCTATCTATCTATCTATCTATCTTCTCTCTAACCCCACTACATTTTGAAAGATAACAATAGCCTTTTCCCTTAAACTAATGAGTTCAGTTCAAGGGGGAGCGTCCCTGAGTAACATCTTCCCCATTGCACTTGGAGGGATAAGGTCGGATTCATGCCTGAGGCATCCCCCAAAAGGGATGTGCCGATAAAACTGGACTATTTTTAAAAACACCCTCTTTTAAACTCGACCTTGAATCACATCGCCCGTGTCGTGGGGAACTAGGTGGATCCCGCCTTTCCTTGAGACCGTACTGGCTGGTTGCTATGCCAACTAGTCGTAAAGTGACAAGCCTGGCTGCTGCAGGGTCAAACCCCACTCCTACTTCTATTCTGACAGAAGATTTATTATTGTAACTTTTGTATTGTATATATATTAAATAACAAATTATAGAAATGTATATGTTTTCTATATTTATTTATTTATTAGAATGAAATAAGCCAATGCGTATCTATGTGATAAATCTTCGTTAATATCTAAAACTTGTAAATTTAGCTCAGCCAGTAAGACACCAGCGGTTACTACACATGCTTTATTGACGTTATCAGCAGCTTGAGCAGCATTATGTCCTAATCATTAGGTCGTGAGTTCAAATTACGATAGGGGAATGGTGATATTGCACATCGGCTTACAACCCTAATTTTGGTGAGGATTATTCTTGTTGTTCTTGTTACGGTAGGAAAATAAAATCAACTCCTGACTTTGTCCTGGAGTTTGACAAAATTCAGCTTTCACGATGTCATACTGTATGTTTGTCTCTCGCAATGCGCCATTCCCCCTTCACCCACCCGTCCGACACTCTTTCCAGTCTGCTTCATTTCTCTCTCTCTCTCTCTCTCTCTCTCTCTCTCTCTCTCTCTCTCTCTCTGTGCAATCTGGCAGTCTACTCGACAGTCTTCCTCGCCTTTTCTCACCTGGCCAATTGACGTCAACAAATTCAGATGAACAGATTCCTTTAAAAAAAACCCATTGACACTGCTTATACTCCGTGACTAACTTGCAGACAGGGCTGGCCTTGGGAGCTTGAGGGCCCCAATTGGAAACATTTTTTTGCCGGGGGCCAAGGTTCACGGCCAAGGTCTGTTGAATCTCAGACATATAAATTAAGTTTATTATAGACTTCCTCTATATCTGTAGTGGGAATGGATAGCAATCAAAATGTGTGCTTAAACATTTCTGAGAAATATTTTTTTACGTTGGTCTGTAGTTAATTAACATATTTAATTCAAGTTCATTAAAAACAAAATATTTTTTTAAATATAAACAATATAAACAAACAATACTGACTTTTGGGGAATTCAGAAGAAAATTAAAATCGTTGCTGTTCTCTGTAAAACCTGCAATGTGGTGATATGTGTATATTGCAATGTGTTGTGTTTATTTGACAAGACTAGTGTAGATTGTGCATACTTGAAAATTAGTCTTCTTGGGTAGACACTATTGCCGTTAGGAGTTCAAAAACCTACAATATTAACGAATTATATCTTTATTTACACTGAATCAACAAAAATACAATTACATTAATGAAATCAAATAATGGATAATGTTATATCCGACAGAATATGGTAATTATAAAGACATTTAATTAGTTGGGGACCTATATTTGCTCGGTATAAAAGCAGAACCTGCGTATAAGGTTGCTTGCAAGGTGGACGCGTGTTCGATACCCACACGGCGCTTGTTCCTTTATTTACATTTACGATTTAGGCTGCTCGTTTAGCAGTCGGTTCACACCGGCATCGAGCAAATATAGGTTTCCAACCTTTAGCATTATTATACTTCTTGAACTGGTGAGTGATTCACTCCAAAATTATTTTGGAGTTGAAGGAAACAACAGGGGTGAATGAAGGGTGAATGCAGGGTTGCCAGATCAGTTTTCTCAAAAATGGACAATAGTGTTCGCAAATTCGGACAAAGTCGCTCATCCCTACTCGAAATCTGTCAAATTTGGACAGAAAAAAATTGATGGCTAAAAATAGCTAATAGTGGCTAAAGGTTGCTATATCATTAAAACAATAATTAAAATAAATAGCTAATAGTGGCTAAAACTAGCTAGATTATTATCACAATAATGAAAATAAATAGCTAAAAGTGGCTAGAACTTATATCCAATATCTAAAAAACAAATATCTAAATCTAGATATAAAATATCTAAGTTGGTAACGCTGAGTTGTGCCTTAAAATCGATTTTGGATGTCCAATTCTTAAAATTTTAAATCGGACACCAGGACTAAAAAAGGACACAATGTCCGAAATCGGACAAATCTGGCAACCCTAGATGAATGGGACATGAAGGGTTAAATACTTAATTTACTCAGATATTTATATTTCTTCTATTCTTATAAAAGGCGTTGCTATTAAAGTGGTTATTGCTTTTAATGGCAGTGGAGCTGGACATTTTATGTTTTTTTTCTGAAAGCCTTAGTTTTCTAATTTTAAAGTAGCAAGATATTTCCTAAATGTATAGTAACAGAACCTTTTAGGGTGGACCAGACGTCGCCATGATACAAAATGAATTATGTAGAAAACTAGGGACAACAAGACGGAAATTATTTAAAATGTAAAGAAATCTAGTTGTGAATGAATGAAATTTTGCGATAAAAGCTCTGGGGTAAATGACATTGAAATAGTTTAAGAAGGATTGCTCTGTGATGTATAAAACGACATTTCATGTGTAACAACTTAATATTTGCATCATTCAAACATCTGTGCTCTTGTTAATAGAAGTAGAATTATTGAATATCATTGCTACCCTTTGACTGGGAATTAACTCGTCTGAACTAAGAGTCATTGTTTATTGGGTTCGGTTTCTACAGCTGTCGTTGAGGAAAGGAAGGTCATGGTGATGTAAGATTTTGGAATTTAAATATAATATAATTGGGCTGTTTCGAATTTCGTTGTGGGGACACCAAATACCAAGAGGGGTTAGTTCTGCTTGATCAATCCCATTATTGCTTCAACACGAGTATGACTTCAGACGGTTTCGACTGAGGGAGGGAATTACGAGAAACGCTACTGTGACTTTCATTGATGAGCCCAGCGGTTATTGAAGAAAAATTGAAAGCAACAAAGAAAGTAAGAAAGAAGGAAGAAAATGACCCACTTTGTGGGTTAGGTGGTTGCGTACTTCTCACCAGTAGCAGTGGTTCGAACCCAGTTAAATGCTAAAAGAAAAAGAGAAAAAACAAATAAATGATGGATAAAAGAAAGAAATCTTTATCCTTGTTAGTGATAACTGCTGACATCTGGTGGTAGAATATGACACTCCATTGATTTATAGAAAATACAATGAAAATCTCTAATAATAAAATATTATCATAAAACTTATTGAATAAAGCACACAAAAGGTGATCATATTGCTTTACTACACCGTCGAGTTGTGTGAATGGGAAAGGACGAATCTTGCATTGTTTACAAGTTGTAGATATCTTTCCTTTCAATTCATTGAAAAGTTATTGTCTTAAATTAATACGTATTGTTTCTATTTTCCCATTTCAGGTTCGTCAAAATCTGAGTGATTTCTCCGTCCTAATCTCCATCATTTCAATGGTCGGAATAGACATACTCCTGGGAATCCCTACTCCAAAGTTGAATGTTCCAAGGGAATTCAAGGTGAGGACCCGGATCACAATTCTGGCTTCAGTTTTTCTCACTGATAGAGACAGATCTTGCTAATCGTATTATGACGGTTGATATATCCTATTCTACTATGCAATGCAGAATGAGCAAAACACTCGACAGGCGAACAAGGGAAGTGAGAGTGGCCAAACGGTTAACAGCACGGAGAATGGAATCGGCGGTTCGAGTTCAAACTCCGGCTGGAAAAGTTTGCGCTCACTTCGCAATAATTCCCTTGGGAAAGGCATGAATCCTTCATGGGCCAGCGTGGCAAGGTGCGGCCCATCACGGTATAAAATCACCCATCACTTGATTTCATACTGTCGAGATCGAGAGCCACACTATATTCGTGCCTAAATACGAACATGAGAATGGAGAAGCCAACAAAGTGTAGGATTAAAAACTCCTGCCTACCATGAGATCTTCGTTAGCTCAGTCGGTTAGAGCAGTATCTGCGTATAAGGTAGCTTCCATGGTGGACGCGTGTTCGATCCCTGCACGGAGTTCGTTTCTTTATTTACGATTGAGGCCGTTCGTTTACGTAGTCGCTCACACCGGCGCCGGGCAAATATAGGCTCTCACTATGACACTATGTCATTATAATTATCATAGTTCTCATTGAATGATCGTACATGGATGTTTATGTAGGTATATATGCCTATAATGAAAAAAAATTAAAGTAATTAAAAAATAAGCTTCCATACCCTTGTATATTAATTGTTTCAGTTTTAATTTGCTTTGGCCCGCAAGATATAAAAATATTTCAAACCAGGCCCGCCTTCAAAGAAGTTTGCCGCTCCCTGCTATAAAGAATAGAATTTACTGTTTGCAGGTAATCATTATTTGAACGAGTTGTGCCGCCTCGAGGGCAGCGATCCAGCTAGTTAATAAAATTTGCATTTAAATTCAATCTCATTTAAACAGTCACAGTTCATTAACAGCCGAAAAAGAAATCGGTTATGCAATTCCAGGCCAAACAATAACACCCCCCGGGTTATTATTATTATTGGGCCGGGAAATTCACATTTATCCCGCGGTGTTTTGCATTCAGTTTCGCTCGGATTCTTAATTAAACTGTTTTCGGCGAAAAGTTCGGTCGATAAAAAGTAGCGTCTTTCAATTTGCAAATGAAACGGCCGGACACTGTTTCATAACACGGGGCGGGATGCCATGGTATATTGATTAATTTGCCGCCCCCCCCCCACCCCCCACGAGGGCAGATTTGATATAAGGTCGGTCTAGTGTGGGCGGGGGGACACTCGCATACGTGTGGGCAAGAGTATATGGGCAAGAACAGAATTTGCAAGAGTAAGAGCTAAGACTCTCCCCTTTTAGTGCAATGGAGAGGTGCTGCCCTGATGCAACTTTCACCCGAGACTGGGCATACTTTACCCTTTTTGAGGCCACATGGCGAATCCTGTCATTTCCTTCAGGCGCCATTTGAGGACCACTTCACAGTTAATATTAATGAAAAAGAAATGTAATAAAATAATTGCTTGGTAAATATTTTCGTGTTTGATTTGTTAAGAAAGAATAACTCTTGGATTCTTTATTATTATTTTGTTCTTCTTTTGTATTTAAGCCGACCCGTCCGAACCGTGAATGGTTCATCAACCCCCTCAGCGATAAGAACCCATGGTGGGTTATTCCAGCGTCGATTATTCCTGCCCTGCTCGCTGTTATTCTTATTTTCATGGATCAACAAATCACTGCAGTCATCGTTAATCGAAAGGAGAACAAACTGAAGGTAAGGAAAGAATGTGCATCATCATCACCATCATCACCATCATCATCATCATCAGCAGCAGCAGCAGCAGGTCCACTTCTGGACAAAGGCCTTTCTCAACTCCTCTCATGACAATTGCATGATCATGTTTGTTTTGAGGAAGGCAGTGGCTAATTGAGCTCACCTGTTACCATTATATTCTGGTATACACACACACACACATATATATATACACACACACATATATATATATATATATATACACACACACGCACACATATACACACGTATATATTTAAAGAACGACACAAATTTCCTGAGAAGAAAACAAATAAATAAATCACTTAATACACACACACACACACACACATATGTGCATTATAGTCTTATCTGTTAAAACATTAACCAAAGTTATGAAGCCAATTATCAAAATACAGGTATACCTTGATTGGTGCGGTTAATTCGTTCCAAAACATTCCGTACTGTTCAAAACCACACTTTCCAAGGTCTTGTTATAATTTAATATGTTTTTTTTTCAGCCTTTACTTAGTTACATTAATTTGTACAGCAAAATCATAACTATACTACATCAAAACCAGCACTAATCAAAACCGCATTATTCAAGGTATTCCTGTATAGTGGTTGACGCACTGGTAGATTCATCCCATTAAATGGACTACTCTTCTATAATGGTCAAGTTTAATAATGTCATTGCCTGATTGTATAGCGGCATTGTGTCGTCTTTCGCTGTATTCTTAAGAGAACAGAAAGACTCTGTTTCTTGCTGTAAGGGCAATGGTGTCTGAACTGTAAACCCATTTCCTTTGGGTAACTGAAAACCAGTCGACTATCACCGAGGAAGAAGAAAAAAGGGATGGCTGAAATCGACTGGGCGTCACTAAATATTCAATCACGTGTTTAAGGCTGAAGATATACATGCCTGGCTGCTGCTGGGTCAAATTCCACAGCTACTTCTATTCCAACTGACGATGATTACTGCAAATAAATTAATTCGTAAATGTATAATACTTGTCAGTTTGGCTCGGTTGGTAAGAGAGTCGCCTAGCGATCATTTGGTGGTGATTTCAAATCACGGTAGGGAAGTGTTAATTTTATATATCGGTTTGATTTAACGTGACGTGATAGACAAACAGTGAAGAGTTTACGCCTCTAAAATAGGTGAGGATTGTTCTTGTTCTTGTTACGGAGGGAAAACTAAGTCAACTCCAGACTTGGATCGGAGTTTGACAAAACTCCGAAAAACATGTTTGTTGTAATTAATATTCGATTAATAACAGTTATGGGTAATTATGCAAATTTGTTGTAGATTGATGTCCTTGTTGATTGCCTGTATACACAGTATCTCTTGATCAAGGCTTTTGGGTGATATATGCACTCATACACGTACATACATATATATGGTATGGAAGAGTGGTTTGTTCGAGTGCTCACTTACCCACTCTCTTCACGCTCAACCATTCTGGATATGCCAGAGACAATACATTTTTGTCAAGATATCTTGCGATGGGACAGAGCCCAAGGAGAAATGGATTCATACCTTTCCTAAGGGCATTAGTGCTAAGTGAACATAGCACTGCCCCAATGGCAATTCGAACTCGATTTGCTGATTTCGTTTTCCGGTCCCGATAACCGTTACTCTCGACCAGTGATCCGAAAGATTGATGATGACGGGAGCAGTACCCTACTTCTTGTCATCAAAAAAGCAAATCTAATAGTGTCCTTACGCTGGCCACGGCTTCATCCCGGGCTCCACATATCATTTTTCACTTGTCTCGGCTAGAACTCCGAGGTTTGCGATATGCGAAATCGACTAAGAGGCGACAAGCTCCCGAGGTGGCATCACTCACTTCACCGTGCTCTATTTTACCCATAGCTGGGAGGGGAGGGAGAAAAGATTGATTTATGCCTTTCCCAAGGGAATTAGTGCGAAGTGGACGCAGATCTCAATCGGACTCGACTCGCTGGTTCCATTCTCCGTGCTACTAACCGCTTGGCCACCGACACTTCATATTCCTTTTTATAAATTGTTGTTCTTGTTCTTATTGTTCTTGTTACGGTGGGAAAGTAAAGTCAACTCCTGGCTTTGTCTTGTAATTTGACAATATTAACGACAATGTAGTTCAGGGGTCGCTAAAGTGGTCGATATCGACCCCTAGAGTACGAGGAGACTATCCAAGGGGTCGGTAAATGCCTAGGGGTCAAATGGACGTCGATAAATGTTGGAGGAGGGAGAAGGGTCTATCGAACCTTTGGGGTCAAAATATAAATGTGATATACTGACTTATCATAATTATCATATCGGTTGATATATGATCGTATACCATGGATTTGGTATGTTTTTGGAAGATTTGGTACTGATTGATTGATTGATTGTTCTGTTTAAATTAATTTTGTTTTGAATTCGGTTTCTTTTTGAATACACAATTTATGTAGACGAATTATTATGGACAAATTATAGTGGACAGACTATTGCGGACAAATTATTGTAGCCAAATTAATGTAGGCACATTTTTGTCAATGTATATCGAATCTGTTTTTTAATATTTTTGTGTATAGTTTCAAAGGTTTTTTTTTTTAACTAGAGTCTTGCTACTTTGGTGAAAGGTTGTTTTTTTTTAATTAGTGTCTTGCGACAAGGGATGCAGCCGACAGGTCAAGAAGATTTGGTACGATTTAGAATGTTAGTATATTTAATAACCTTTTTTGGCAGCCCTGCCTAGGGGTCGTTAAGGGATCAACGATTCCATGAAGGGGTCAGTAGTCGAATATTTTGGCGACTTATTAGTTTAGTGGAAAGGGGGAAAAACTGCTGATTTAGTTGGTGGAAAGGGAACAAAACAGAATAACAATTAGAAACAATGATAATACGCCACGTGTATTTGTATATTTATGTTTTGTCTGTAACACCCCGAAAGGAAAAGAAAAATTGAGTCCGTATATCAGTCATGCTGATATAAAAGTTTCATTCATTGACAATTGAAATGTTTTGTCTAATTCATCTCATGTTTACGGTTAGTATAGTAAGGACATAACAAAATCATCAATTCGTCATTTTTAGCCACACGGGTACACTAGTAGAAAATGGTTTAATAGACAGCCTGTCTGGGTTGTTATGACAACAGCTTAAATCGTGCCGGTGAAAAGGTTCACGTGCATGTCAGGGCGACGCAGATGGTGTGCGTGATAAGAGTTGACGCCTAGGTCAATACGACACGTATGGTAGTTGCAAGCAATAGCACGGATGCTCCCCGTGTCACGCGACACATGATACAGTGATTTTTGTGTGAAACACCAGTCCACTGGAGTTGACTTTAACCCCTGCCCCCCTCCGAAGCAAGAACAACAAGAACTGACAAGAACAATCCTCACCTAATTCATGGGAGTAAATGTTTCACTGTTTGTCTATCACTTCAAGTTAAACCAAACGGATATATAAAATTAACATTTCCCTGCGGTGATTTGAAATCACGACCAAATGATTGCTAGGCGGCTCTCTTACTAACCTAGCTAAACTGATCCGTCATATTTATTATATATACAATACAAAGGTTGCAGTAATCATCTTCAGTCGGAATAGAATAATGAGTGGAGTTTGACCCTGCAGCAGCCAGGCTTGTATCTCCATTTCTCGAATGATCCGTGATCATTGTGTTTTCAGCAATTGTGTTTTTTACGGGGTTTGGGTGCTAGTCTGACACCCAAGAAGGACTGCCTTACTGGGCCAATGAGCGCAAACTGCCCTGCTATTTACTCATAGCTTTCGGGTGAAGTGCATTCATGCCGTTCATAAGGGCATTAGTGCAAGTGAACGCAAACTGGTCCAATCGGAGTTTGAACATGGTTCACCGATTCAATTGTCCGTGCCACTGAACCATGGGTCACTCCCTGAATAAGTAAACCGAGCATATATTGTCTTTCTTTTGAACTTATGCTTTCCGCTTCAAATATTTGTGATATTCTGTAGATTCCCCGAATCTAGACTTGAGATGTTTTGAGCTCGACTGAATTCCTTCAACATTGTTTGTTTTTTTGTAAAGATCTACATCCGTTAACCAAGTAGAAAAATAATAGAAACACATTTTTGGTAAAGATCTACTTTTCCAAGTAGAAAAAAAAATAGAAATAATTTTCTTTTCGCCAGTAATGTTTTGTGCTTTTAATCCGTTAGACCCTAACAATCTTCCTAAAAGTTGTTAGTTTTTAGAAAAAATGTTTTTAAGCTTTTACGAGGGTAGGGGGTTCTATTTACAATGGTAAACTGGACCCTTACTTTCAGTCCGTTGTATGGAAGTGAGGCTTCGAAGCATGTTGTTTCTTCCCTTGTGAAGTTTGTTAACTAGGTTTCTTTGATATTTTAATTTTGTTTCTTCTACTTGGTTAACGGATGTAGATCTTTACCAAAAATTGTTTCTGTAAATCTTTTGTTTGGTTTGTTTTTGTTTTATCATCCTTTGAGGTCCGTTGTAGGACATAGGCCTTCCCCCCCAAAAGTATAAGACATGGGCCGAGGGCTTGCCGCTGGCTCGTCACATGTTAGCAGGGCGGGTGTAAAGAGATGGATACATGCCTTTCCCAAGGACATAAGTGCGAAGTGAACGCAAACAGTTATAGCCGCAGTTTGAACTCGGTGTGTCAATCCTAATTCCCTGTGCGATTAACCGTACGGCCACTCGCACATTGATCGCGACTAATCAAACCAAATCAAATTCAAATAATCTCATCACTTAGGAGATCGTCGGGTTACCACGTCGGGCCTTTCGTGGCATTTCTTGCAGCAATGGAGGTTATTTGGCAGTGCCCACATCTCCTTCAAGTAAGAGGTTGTACTGGGTTACATGGTACCAGCAGCAGAGAGTAATCCCTGACCTATTGGGAGTAATGTAATCATGCCTTTCCCAAGAGCGCTAAGTGAACGCAAACTACCCCAGAAGGAACTTGAACTCGGTTCGCCAATTCCAATTTCTCTGCTGTTAACTATGATGTCAACTTCGCATCTGTTTCGGCCGTTGTACCCTCCGGCCTTCTTCAGGTGTATGTCGTAACCTTTTGGGAATTACGAACCGAACCCTTTATTCAATCCACGGGGCTGGATTTTTCTCATTCCTCTGTCCATGCCAGAGGATATCTCGTATCAGTTAAGTCTTCCTAGTTCATTCGTCCTTGTGATGTTGTTTGTCTGCTTGAACCAGATTATCTGATGTTTTTCTGCACTACCCGACCAATGGATTAAACTTGTGACAACCAAGCAGATTATTAGACACGCTCAACCAACGCTTTTATCCACATGGATGATTATATTTAATGTATCGATAAATACAG
Organism: Architeuthis dux; assembly: GCA_006491835.1. Taxonomy (NCBI): domain Eukaryota; kingdom Metazoa; phylum Mollusca; class Cephalopoda; order Oegopsida; family Architeuthidae; genus Architeuthis; species Architeuthis dux. The sequence continues at coordinate 271,365 of VCCN01002982.1, read as the reverse complement.
AAAGTTAATAATAGATTTTTCTTTTCATCTCTCGTGATCAAAGAAGTAATAAACTGTCAAAGAAAATAGTTTCGTATTGCAAAAAGAGTTTCTAATTGTTACCATAAATCGATTCAGGATTTAAATAGAAAAACCCTAAGCCCTTTGCTAGGGTTGCCTACCCTAGACAGTGTGACAGACGGACTTGTTGCTTATTATATCATTAGATTAAAGAATGACAGTCTATTATTATCATGATCATCATTATTATTATTATTTCCTTGATTTGCGGTTTCATACAATCATATACCAAGTCTTTCACCTGAGACCTAAGGCAAATGAAGGTTTTCTTAGGAAGTTATTGAGCATTTCCTTTTTCTGTTGTTGTTGTTGTTGTTATTGTTATTATTATTATTATTATAGAAAGGAAGTGGTTATCATCTGGATATGTTTGTGGTGGCGATTTGCATCCTGCTGTGCTCCTTGCTCGGATTGCCATGGTATGTGGCTGCTACAGTTTCCGCCCTTGCTCACGTGATGAGTCTTAAAAAAGAATCCGAGTGTACAGCCCCAGGGGAAAGGCCAGCCTTCTTAGGAGTCAGGTTAGTCTGTCTTTCATTTCATTTAACTTCCGGGGTTACCAGATTGGACTTACAAGGGGAGATAATCCGAGCTTTATCTCAGAGACTTATCCAACGTAGGCATTGGAATAGCATTGGAATGTCTGTTTTGGGGGCAAGTCTCAGAGATAAAGCTCGGATTACCCCCTCTTGTAAAGCCCAATCTGCTAACCCTGTTAACCTCAATTTTTCTCTTTCTTTTTCCTTCCCCCGGATATCAAATACCAGGCGCAAATTTAAACCAACTTTTGGTTGTCTATATAGTCATTTCTTCTATTGCACATACTTCATTAATAAAAAGAAGATGCCATTAGACTGACGAATTCTCTATTAAGTGAAACATGCGTGTAGGATGTTCTATTTTTGCTTTCTAACGAGCTTTTAACTATATTGGCGTCAACAAAAATAATAAGAGAGATGAACGGATCTGATAGTAGTAAACTAGGAAAAGAGGAATTGCCAAAAAAAGATTCTGTTTTTGTCGTTAGATGGCATTAGGAGCGTTGAGTTTTAACTAACTTCATAAAAAAAGATAGCTTTTGATTGTATCGTGACAGCTGCTATTTTAGCGTGCATTTTTTTTTAAATTGTCATAATTGGTGAATTTCTCTTTCTGAGCAAGAGCACTTACCGTAGCGTAATGGTTAGCAATCTTGTCTGGCAAATTCGATCCTCACTAGGTGCTCCTCAACTCTACCCTTGTGCCAGCTGAAGATAAGATTAGTAAGTAACTTTTAGGCGCCTCATTGTGGAGTAGTGGTTAGCGAACTACTTTCGAAGACCATTACTACTCGCGTGAGTTCAATCCTCACTGGGCGCTCCACACTTGTGACTTTGGGTTGTATGTATTAAGCTAAGCTATCGTTAACTTATGGTCAATGTCCTTGGTTGGGGAAAAAAGAGAAAGGAATGTTCTCTGAAAATATGCCTTTTACTTCATTGGGCTGCGTCGCACGAAGACATACACCAAAAGAAACCAAACTATGCCATTACACCAATCCTTGGTAGTAATAAGAGATGTTCAAGTTCGTTTATACACGAGAAAAGCAAAAGTAACGATTGAATTTTATCCAGATAGTAAGCAAATACTAAGATTATGTGTCACTAACATGTTTTTGAATTTAATGAATTGCTCCTAAAATTACAGGAGAAACATGAAGGATTTATTTTAATGTATAAAAATATTTTTAAAATTATCGTAATATGCCTACAGCATTTTTTGCGATATGTGAAATAGACTTAGAGGTGACAAGCACCCGATGTGGCGTCACACACTTCACCCTGTGCTATATTACCCATAGCTGGGGGAAATATGGATTCATGCCTTTCCCAGCTGCATTAGTGCGAAGTGAACACAGACTTAAGTATGGTTTCAGCATCGTTCTCTTTGTAGAGAAACTTCATGAACTGCATAAAATGTTAGACTGAATGAAGAAACTTGGTCTTCATATGAACGTCAGTAAAACCAATGTCATGTGTAACGAATCTGTTGAGGACAAAGACACAAACGATTAAAATCGAAAAGGCAGAGCTGAAAAAAAGTAGACCATTACATCTACCTAGGACATAGAATCGCCACGAAACACTCAAAAGAAGAAGAAATCAAACGAAGAATCACCCTAGGTTGGCAAGCTTTCGGCAGAGCAAGCTCAACCTTCAAGAACAAGAAAATCTCATTAGTATTTAAAAGAACCAATGCAACCTCCCGATAGTCAAACATGGAACCTAACCAAAAGATTGGCTCTCAAACTAAGGACAATCAAACGTGCTCAAGAAAGGATCATGCTTAATATCACACGGAGAGATCACAAGACAGCACATTATATTAGAGAAAAAACAGGAGTCAAAGATATCATAGAATCCATTAGAAAACCCAAATGGCAATGGGCAGACCATGTCGCAAGAATGTCAGATAACCGCTAGACATCACGACTCACATCGTGGACCACAGAGAAATTGCGGCTAGTAAAAAATAAAAGGTCTGGCGAATCTGGGGGGAGGTCTATGGCAAACAACGGACGTTAAAATGCTGCTGCTGAACACAAGCTATCCCAGCCAAAGATTGAACTCAGCTCGCCGAGTCCGCTCTCTGCACTGTTATCCATCCGCGCCTTCTATAGTCAAGGCAAACATTTACTCGCTTGTCAATTCAAAGTATGAAATATTGATGTTTCAAAGAATTGTTGCTTTTCTGTGTCTTATTTTGTTATAAGCCTTCAGAAAGAGAGCAAATGACGTCATCATTTGAACCAAAGATATAACGTAGACAGCGAATAGCATAGTAGTACCCACCTTATATATATCCTATAAAAAGAGATTTCCCTGCTAAAATAGGGGGTGGGGTTATGCCATCAAATACGGTAATTTTGATGGAAACATCTTTCGCTGAAATTAAAGCCTTTTGTTTTTGTTTCTTTTTCTTTCCAGGGAGCAACGTGTTACAGCTTTGATGGTTGGGTTATTGAGTGGCCTCTCAGTGCTTTTTACTTCCATATTGAGTGTAAGTATTACAATGTATCCAATGTCAATCTTTAACATATAACAATATATATAAAAGTCTTATAAGAGGCGCGTGTTAGCACGGAAAACGCTAGCCGGAAAACCGTTGAGGCTGCTTTTTTCCACGTAGTACTAGTAAAAACTGCTGCACCCATTATCAACCTTGACAGAGCGACTTATAAATCGACTCATAATAAAGTTATTTTCCTAATTTTGCAGGTTATACCGATGGCTGTTCTTTACGGTGTCTTTCTTTACATGGGTGTTGCCGCTCTTAAAGGAATGCAAGTAAGTATTTTTTTAATTTCCCAGGGTGGTTCGTCTTAATAGGCTTCACTTTGACATCAATTAATCATGTGAATAATCTCTTGAATATAACGGAGGTCAGCGATTTTAGACTGACTGCACAGTGTAAACGAACATTTACTTTTACTTTTTGAAATTAACCCATAAGAACCCACTGTGACACCGGTGTCATATACAATTTAATTGATCTGCACAGTCTCTTATGTAATATTATATTTTATCCTTGATTTTAACTCATGAAGTGTACTAAGTGTCACATACAATTTAATTGATCTGCACAGTCTCTTATATAATATTATATTTTATCCTTGATTTTAACTCATGAAGTGTACTAAGTGTGACATACAATTTAATTGATCTGCACAGTCTCTTATGTAATATAATATTGTATCCTTGATTTTAACTCATGGTGTGTACTAAGTGTGACATACAATTTAATTGATCTGCACAGTCTCTTATGTAATATTATATTTTATCCTTGATTTTAACTCATGAAGTGTACTAAGTGACACATACAATGTTATTGATCTGCACAGTCTCTTATATAATATTATATTTTATCTTGATTTTAAATCATGAAGTGTACTAAGTGACATCTAATGAACATACTGATTCAGTCACGTTACTGTGTGTCAATTTGCCTACCCAAAATCCCACATAATGTTCCTTCATGTCTGGGTTCTTATGAGTTAAATCTCTTTTTGTATAAGACTTTGTGTCACCATTCCAGCCAGCCCCGGTACCACTGCACCATGTATTGCTGTATGACTGCATTTATTTGATATAATATATACAGCGGTGGTCAAAAGTGATGTCCAGCCGAGGAGAATTGATGCTTTAGCCCTTTATTCGAACATATAATTACATATTTTGCATGTATGTTGTGTAATTGTGCTTGGAGTGTAAAAGCTACCATAGTTTAATTGTTGTATGTGTCATGACCAAGGCCATACATATTACTGGCCTACCAACTATGCGGAGTGGAGGCAGCACTGGAGGTGTTAACTGTTGCAAACAAAGGAAAAAAGTTACCTGTGAGTTTTTTGTTACATTTTTACACAATGATATTGTAGAAATAATGAGTCCATTTATTTCTACTCATCAATTATTATTATTTCTTATTGATCAGAAAGCAGAGAAAACATTAATTCAATCAGAACGTGATTTTAACTTTTACAAAATCAATGTCCGCCTCCAGTGCTACCTCCACTCCACATAATTGGGAGGCCAGTAATATGTATGGCTCTGGTCATGACGCAATGAGTTGCGTGAACATCATTTTTGGCCAAGCTGTTATAGGAAATGCGCACTCATCTTTCCAAGCCTATATTTGTTACAAGTGTGTGAATCACTGTTTGGCAGGTGCTGGCTATACTATTAGATGAGCTATTAGAATGAGCTGCCCACTGCAACGAAGAAGGATAATTTAAAATGGCAAAATCTAGTTCATCTCCGTCGGATATTGTCTCTGCGTGCTGGATTTGAATGATCGCACTGCCCGCAGAATCATTGCAAAGCATCGTGAGACTGGTACCATGCAGAATGCAAAGCATTGTGGCCGACCAAGGATGAAAATAATCTCAATATGTGACGGCTTTAAAACAGTTTCCAAAGTCTTGAGGGAAATGTGCAATGTTGAGGAACCTCCCATTTCATCTCGCACTGCAAGGAGGTGGCTACAAGAGATTCAATGAAGAGTCGTGTAGCGTTAAAGAAGCCATTTATCAGTTCAATGAGTCGTAGAAAACCTCTTGCCTTTGCCAAAGAAATGACAGATTGGACTGTGGAAGATTAGGGCCATGTTCTGTGATCTGACGAGTCAAAATTCAATATAATTCAATCAGGTGGTGTCTTACGAACATACCTGACACCATCAGACCTAACATAAGAATTAACTAATACAAGATGTTCCTTAGCGTGGACAGAGAGAATGGGAAACCTTGATCAAACCTGAAATTGTTGAGATCAAATCTTTCAATTTTGATCAAACCTTCTGAAATTGTTGAGATCAAATCTTTCAATTTTGATCAAACCTTCTGAAATTGTTGAGATCAAATCTTTCAATTTTGATCAAACCTTCTGAAATTGTTGAGATCAAATCTTTCAATTTTGATCAAACCTTCTGAAATTGTTGAGATCAAATCTTTCAATTTTGAGGCCATTTTTTTAAGCAAGAAGCCTTTACCTGCATCGACCGTGTCCATTCATTAACATCCTTTCTTCTTTTTCCAGCTGGTTGACCGTGTTTTGCTAGTTTTAATGCCGTCCAAATATCAACCGGACCACATGTACCTGCGCCATGTACCAATCATGAGGGTCCACCTTTTCACAGTCATCCAAGTTACCTGTCTTGTTGTTTTGTGGGTGATCAAAACAATTAAATCTTTATCCATTGTCTTCCCGATTATGGTGAGTTTTTAAAAATTTTCTTTGGTTTGTTACCTCTGCCGTCTGTCTTTCCCTCTTTCCACCTGTCCACACGATATCTCCGAAGGTACTCAATAAATTCCAATGAAATTTTGTAGAAGGGTGGGAAATGGGGTAAGGAAGAAGTGGTTAAATTTTG
>VCCN01002982.1:211026-230030 GCA_006491835.1 Architeuthis dux | reverse complement strand
TGTTCCTAATAAAAAATGTCTTTACAATTATCATATATATACGTCGCACTTCACCTTAAAACCCCATTGTGCAGGCCTTTGGGCTATTCACGTACAGGCTCCGCGCACCTAGGACCAGAAAAGACCTTGGGAAGCCCTCCCGGATCTCAGTTCGCAGAGCCATACCTTCATATAAAGTATTTATCATTTATCTCCTTAATATCTGCTGATTATGTATATTTCAATGTTAATATGAACCCAAACAGAGCGTATTTTTAGTTAAAACAATATTTTGAATATTATGGTAGGGAAAAGGTATCCTAGTATTATAACCCTAGTAATATGGTAGCCCAATGTTGCAAACGGTTTGCTGAATGTATTCGAATACCCTTTGTTGAGCCAAATATTGCAAGAAGTGGTTTATGGTCAGTTTGCAAAACAAACCTACCATGCAACATTTTATGAAAAAACTTTACCGCAAAATTTATTGCTAATACCTCTTTTTCTATTTTGCTCTACTTTCTTCCTGCAGGTAATAATGTGCTTGTGCCACATCTTTCTTTTTTCCGTCCTTTAATTTGTGCAAAATTACTGCTCCAATACCATATTCACTAGAATCCGGTGCTACTATTATGTCCAAATTAGGATCAAAATGTGTTAGTGACAGTTACAAAGTTTGTTCGTATCTTCCAATGATTTTTGATAGTTTTCTGACCAATTTCATTTGTTACCTTTCTTACGTAACGTATTAAATGGCGCTCTTATAATAATTAAGATTTGAAGATTGTTTAACTTATTTAATTTAATAAAGCATTTTAATACACGGATTCTTCACATCTCCATATACTGGTACGTCTTATAAATTTCTTTTGGCAGCCCTGTTTGGGGGTCGATGAGTTATCAATAATTCCATGAATATTATTTTGAATTATATTTTATCCTGGATTTTAACTCACGAAGTGTACTAAGTAACATCTAATGAACATCCTGGTGCAGTCCCGTGACTGTGTGTCAATTTGCCTACCCAGAATCCCATATAATGTTCTTTCAAGTAGAAATGGGTCTGGGTTCTTATGGGTTAATATGTGATTGAAAATGTGCAAATTTGCCCGTTGTCCAATGTCCTGATCATAAAAGCAATGTTTGAAGGGAATAATCGACATTTTCTATACTTTTTAGACATAATCAATTAAAAATAACACTTATTACGCAGGAACAAAAAAGTAACTATATGTTGCATAGTGTTATATTAGTAAGGATATTTTCATCTTTTTAGGCTTCCATACTTTGAAATTATGGACGTCGTCTTCAGCTGAAAACAATAGCAATTAATTCTCCGTAAACAGCTGAGACCTGAGCTACTGTATCAATGTCAATGTAAACGAAACCGCAGCTCAAATGACAGCATACAATTGGTCATTGCAGACGAGACGTTTATTGTTGATTGAAGAATTCCCCAAAGATAGATTTTCATTGAAAAACAACAGTGGACAAAAGACGAATTGATTCTATAAATGACCAGTTTGAATTCGATCAGAGTTTAGAGTTCCCACGTGACCAGTTTGAATTTGATCACGGTTTAGGGTTACGATGTTGTTGACCTGTGAAGGCGGTAGAACACAGAAATAGAAGGCAAATTGGAATTGAGAAGAGTGTTGTTGCTATTTTAAACGGTAAACGAAAACACAATCCTTTCTTGTCTAAAATCTAACAAACAACACTGATGTTAGTCTTCTAAAACACTGTTATTTTTGGGCGTGATCAAGTTTCTAGAATAACTGTTGTTAATTGGAGTTCGATTTACAGTAAGACCCTCGTTTAGCGTTACCTCGTTTAACGTTGATTCGCTACATGGTTGCCATTTAGTATTTTTCAAGACCAAAATTGAGCAAATTTGGTACTGAACAAAGCTATTTGGTTCCAAAATTAAACATCTGGCACTGAATGAAAATTTACAAAAGATAACAATCCCTTACAAACGAATTATATAATACGACATAAATATACATGAACAATAAATACAAAATATGTATTTTAATCCATTTTTCCTACGATTTTAAGTTATTTGATTATTTTGGTACCGAAGCTACTTAATTTGATCTCAAGACCATACAAATTTTGTCTGATGATGGATTTGAAGTTATTTGATTCTTTGGTACTGAAACTACTTAATTTGGTCCCAAAACCATACACGTTTGGTCTGATGATTGATTTGAAGTTATTTGATGCTTTTGGTACTGAAGCTCCTTAATTTGGTCCCAAGACCATACAAATTTGGTCTGATGATGGATTTGAAGTTATTTGATTATTTTGGTACTGACGCTACTTAATTTGGTCCCAAGACCATACAAATTTGGTCTGATGATGGATTTGAAGTTATTTGATTATTTGGGTACTGAAGCTACTTAATTTGGTCCCAATACCATACAAATTTTGTCTGATGATGGATTTGAAGTTATTTGATGCTTTTTGGTACTGAAGCTACTTAATTTGTGGCACAAGATCAAATTTGTACGGTCTTGGGACCAAATTAAGTCGCTCTTTTTCAAATATTTTTGTAATACATTTAGTAATGTTAACTTTAGAAATATCTAATGGTAACTGGATTTACCGTAAGATCGCCCAGGGTGGTAAATGGGAAAACAGCCAAAGTTGGTTGGGAAAAAGGGGACCAAATAATAGCCCAGGGTCATTATTCAAAGGCCATCACAACTGCTAAATTGAGTATAATAAAACAATAACAGTTATGACTCACGTGTTTTTATTCCGTTCACTATCAATCAGCCACTCGTATTAATCGTATTTGGTACTTCTTTGGACAGTGTTTTCTTTTTAAGTTGCCACGAGAGCCGAACATATATACTAAATACAGTCTATATATTATATAAACTGTATTTAGTACCTGCAAACACAAAAAATAATTTAATTTTTGTAATAAATAAATAATATAACTTTTTGTTTTCAAACTCATTCAGCAATAGTGAAGAAGTATCGAGCGAATTAATTTCTTTGAAGAAACTTTTTGTTTATACAACGAATTGATAGATATTTCGGACTTGATGTCTTAATTATTATATGCGTATTCAAGTTGTCCGATTTTTTATACTAAAGTACACTAAAACATAGATGCTTGCAAATTTTCATCTACAAAAACTTAACCCACAAATAAACGCCCACCTAAAATAACGGGTGGGCGATCTTACGGTAGATTCCGATAAGAGACAGCATTGTGGACAGTCTCCGAAATAACTGTATACTGTGCACTGTGGTTAATACGCCTTATGTATGAGAATAAACACATACGCGTACAGTGATTTAACATGTAGCAATATACATCGACACCTAGTGACATATCCCCTTTTCGGTCGAGGTTGGTTGCATTCACTTTGCACTAATGTAGTAGGACAGTGAGAGCCCTTTAGCTCTGTAAGACAGATCATCTAAGATAGTGGTTCCCAACCAGGGGGGAATTCCCCCCGGAGTGGGGGATTTTGGTAGCCCAAGAGGGGAATAAGGCTATTAGGTAAAAATAAAAGTCCAGGCTAGAGATAGGGTTTTCTGCACTTCTATTCTAAGTCGAAGGCTCGAAATAAGCTCAAAGTTGAGAATGATTTAAGATGTGCTCTCTCGCTAATAGACCCACAAATCGAAGAACTAGTTGCAAAAACAGAGATCACATTGATGTGTATATCAGTTACAATAGCAGAATTCTTTTCTTTTTTGGCAATAAATTGGAATTTCAAATGATTTGTTCTAATTATTTTCGCTTGCTTTCTCTGAGTAACAAATACATAGCAGTAACTGTTCAATTATAAAATTAAACTAATTTTTATTATAAAGTTGTCTAATTATACGTAAAATAAAGTTATTATTTGAAATTATTCTTTGTTGCAATTTATTTAAATGGAAGGGGAAATACTAGTAATCTTAATGACAAAAGTGGGGAATGACTCGAAAACGTTGGGAACCACTGGTCTAAGAGATGGTTACTCTAAAAAGAATCTACTTGCTACTGAAACCACGAAGCGGCCCTATGCCTCGAAGTCTAGCCTGTTACATATACAATTACTACTACATGTAGTAATATTAGATCCGGAGCCAATTACGTCCCCTTGCTGTGACGTCACTGGCTGTTGCCACTTATTCAGTATTAAAAAATATATTTGTTAGATCAACACGTGTCTGTCTTGTTCTTTACATAGATATTCTTAATCCGTACCCATCTTCATTTACATAACATCATCAGCATATAATATAGCTGAGAGAGAGAGAGGAGTGTGGAGAAAACTTGCGATATGTGATGCCCGGGGGCAGGGACGGGTTGCCATAGCCAGCGTAAGGGCGGTATTTATTTATTTTCAAACTCCAGTCCAAGTCGGAGACTGGAGTTGACTTTGACACCACCACCACCAACAACAACAATAACAACAACAACAACAACAATCTTCACCTAATTTATGGGTGTAAACTCTTCACTGCTTGTCTGTCCGTCACATTAAACCAAACCGATATATAAAATTAACATTTCCCTAACGTGATTTGAAATCAAGACCAAGTAATCTGTAGGCGGCTCTCTTACCGACTGAGCCAAACTAACAAGTCTTACTTATCTTTGAAGATTTATGTTACAAATACGCAAGGGCTTATTTCATTCTAATAAATAAATGCATCTATACTAAAATATATACTTTTTCATAATTTATTTATTTATTACGCATAGAATACAAAGGTTGCAGTAAACAGTTTCAGTCGGAATAGAAGTAGGAGCGGAGTTTGACGCTGCAGCATCCAGGCTTGTTATCTCTGTAGATACGCTTGGTCTCTGTTGGCCTTGTGAAGATAAGTCTCATTTGATAATTATGCAAAACAGTAATTTGATTATCTGGGTTTTGCCAAGAGGGATGGGTTTGTTAAAAAAATTATTATTTTAAGATGGGTAACGGTCTCGTTGGAAACATACCATGATGTAAGCTCTTTTCCTAAAGAAAACTACAACACAAAACAGCGTTAAACTACCCATTCAAACGAAGTTAAGATATCCATAGACAAAGTCTGACCGGAAAATATCCAGCCATTTGGAATATCTCGAAAACCGGTTGCGTAGCCTTGTTGTAACTTGGCAAACAATTAAAGGGGACCGTACTGCGTATTCTTGAACATACACTCTCCCTTAGGCTTACTCAGTGGGCAGTAAGACACCATTGAATGAGCTTGTGTACTGTGTGACCGTCGCATTCACAATGGCCGGATTTGTCCATTCTCCACGTCTTGACCAACACATCGCCTCTCCCAGGTCTGTGCCTCATACAGTCCAGTTTTGGCTCACTGCGACTTCTGGCTTGTGTGTGAGGTCCCAGAGGAGTACTTTGAAGGGGACTAAGGCGCCATTTCCCTATGTAGGCTATTTTTTCGATAATAATAAATAGGTAGATACTTTCCGGGCAAACCTCGTATTATGGGTATCATCATACCCATAACACATTTATCCTAGCGGCCCTTCCACCTTTCTAAACAGTCTGCAATAACAATAACAAGTGCTTTCTTGGTGACTGTATCAGTTGTGAACTTTCCACCTACAAGCCCAAGTAAAGGCCTAGATTTCGAATGTTGATCTTTGTAATGAAACACCCCCCCCCCTCTGCCCGTGTGTTCACTTGCTGAATGATGGAGGATACAGAAGTGGGTTTTGTAATGCTGGGGGTCAGATGGAAACGATTTTATTTGAAAGCCTTATGTAACATCTAACCAGGTACCGTTAACTCAAGCCGACAACCTAACGATTTAAAGGCCTTGAGTATTGATATGTTCTAAGCTTTGCTTAGTCTTCTTGTACAAAGCCCCTTAGAGGGGGCTACAGAATCTATCTATCTATCTATCTATCTATCTATCTATCAGAGGAGGAGGAGGAGGAGGAGGAACTGGTCTCATTAGCTATTGTTAGTAAGTTTATTCTTTAGAATCTAAGCTCCAGAATCTATCTATCTGTTTATCTATCGTCGTGAATGTGCGTGTGAGTGCGTATAAGTAATATTATATCTGTAGGCAGGACCGGCTTTAAGCTATTTGGACCAATTGCTGCCAATTGGGCCCCGCGCCTACGGGGGCCCCGTGCTGGAGTAATCTACTTTAGCCCTAACACCACATTGCAGGTTTTACAGAGAACAGCAACGATTTTTATATTCTTCTGAATTCTTAAGGAATCAGTAGTGTTTATTTAAACTTTTTGTATTTTGATTTTTTTCACTGTACTTGAATTAAATAATAAGTTAATTAATTATAGACCAGCGTAAAAAAAAATTTCTGAAATTTTTAAGCGCGTATTTTGATTGCTCTCTATTCTACCATAGAGTAGATATAAAGTCTATAATAAACTTTATTTATATCTCTGAGATTCTACAGACCTTGGCTGTGAAGCTGGGGCCCTGCAAGAAATGTTTACAATTATTAGGCCCCACATATCCTAAGGACAGCCCTGTCTGAAGTTAGATATGGCTATATTAATGACAATTATTTCAAATAACAATCCAATCATGCCCAATCAACTTGTCAACCCCGGCTCATATCTACCTTTGTTCTCGCGACTGGATGTCTTTTTCCCAGACTCTTCTTCCGCTGACCTGAATTAACAAAAGACTTACATCATCAACAAGAAATAAATAGTCATCCCCTTTTGTTTCATTTATTTGTGATTAGTTATAAAAGGAAAAGAAAAAAACGTGTACTAACAGAAATAAACTTACTGAACAGACGCCCTTGCAGGTGTGTCTCCAATATATTAGATAGTGGAAGACCTTAGGTTCAGATTGATATCTACCTGAAGAGCACCTTTCGAAGGAATTTTCTTTCAGGGGAAATTAAAATCGACCCACGTACCCACGCAATGGGTCGGAAAGAAGAGGGGGAAACCGGAAGGGAGAGAGACAGAAGGAGAGACGAAAGGAAAGAAAAGGGGAGAAGGAAGGAAAGGAAGAAGGATATAAATTGGGGGGTGCAGGCCGACAAAGAAAAGGTGGTTAAATTAGACATACGGATGTAAACAAAAATTTAAATCATTTCCAACGGGAAGAGATTTGTTGACAGAAACAGCATTGGGGGACGTGGTATGGCAAATTCACAAACAATCAAAACACCGTTAACGAATACGCTCTTTAAGATGGAATTATTTTAAACATATATTTTTTGACATAATCTCTTTCTTTGTCAATGCACTTAATTCGGCGGTGAATATTGATCGAACATTATACAGTGAAAATTTCAGATCAAAATTCTAATAACTACTACTGTTGCCAATTTAACGCGTTTCGCGCTAGATTTAGCGCGTTTCTTGTTTTGGCATTGCAAAAAAGCGCTAAATTAGCGCGTTTCGCCTAAAACATTTTGGCCGTTTTGGGCCATATTCTGGCCATCTTTGACCATTTTAGCGTCTTTTTGGTGTTTTTATTTTCAATCTTTGGCAATTTTAAAATATTTAGCGCTTTTTTAGCGTTTTTTTTTTGCGTTGGCAACACTGACTACTTGCTTATTATTGATAACTGTTGTTATTAATTCTTCTTCTAAGGATCAACATTTCGTTCGTATCATCTCCGTCACAGGGGTATTGAACGTAGGCCTTGTGAAACCCACTCAAACGGCCTAACTACTAAGCTATCACTTGGTCTCTCAACACATTCATTTAGCCTTGTAGCCCAGTAAGACAGGATTAATTTCACGAGTGTAAATCCGATACGTAAATCATATTTTATACTGATAAACTCCTTAGACAATACAACTATTGATTTGTCTATGGTATGAAATCGGCCTAGAGGTCACGAGGCATAAGCCAACCAATACATATATATATATATATGGATCCTTGGATGACATATGCGTGGGTTTTATTAGCTTTCGTGATATAAGATAACGTTCGTGGCGCCTGCTTGGTCTATGGAAGACTTGAAATAATAGCAGGCGGATCTAACGGATTAAACCCTGTTACATAACTAGAAAGCACTCAGCGACCGCATAGAGAATCAACGCCGTACACTAATGAAAATAAAATATTAAAGAACAGGAGAGAGAACGCAATTCTCACAATATGTACAAATATTGACTTACTTCCCTTGAAACTTAAATTTAGTTAACTATTCGTTTTTAACCTTTTTCTTTTCGTGCAGGATAATGAAAATATCTCTCAATCGAAAACACATCCCTGAATCCGCCCCAAAGTTTAATCACTTCTACCTTACCGTATGACACACCCTTTCACACGGTTTCATTGAAATTCATTCAGAGGTTTTGGAGATATCGTGTATGTAATGTTTATATATGTATGTATTAATGTATATATATGCATGTATTAATGTTTATATATGTATGTATTAATATTTATATATGAATGTATTAATGTTTATATATGTAGGTATTAATGTATATATATATGCATGTATTAATGTTTATATATGCATGTATTAATGTTTATATATGTAGGTATTAATGTTTATATATGAATGTATTAATGTTTATATATGCATGTATTAATGTTTACATATTCATGTATTAATGTTTATATATGCATGTATTAATGTTTATATATGTATGTATTAATGTTTATATATGCATGTATTAATATTTATATATGTATGTATTAATGTTTATGCTTAATATAAACAAGCCGAAGCAAGCTCCCAACAGCCCCCATTCTGTTACCGGTCCCAAAAACGAGGGCCAGAAGTGGGGGATGGTAAGTCTCTCTCTTGACCAGCCAATCGCCCTGCACGCACGTCTTTTTGTTCATATCTCTTCTTTTTCTAAGCATGGCTAAATACAGTTATGAACCAAACGCGTTCAAAATAAACACAGCTAAGAACAGAAAATAACCAACAAACAACAAAGACATAATAATAACAGCAAACCTCAAAGATAATAGTGTGGACAGATGGAAAGATGGAAGGAAAGACACGGGGTAATACATATACCTCCCCAACTTCGTTGGCAGAGGTAATAATGTTTATATAATTTGAGGAGGTACGGGGTGGCCGAGCAGTCATCAGCACTGAGATGGACTCGGCGGGCCGAGTTCAAACCTCGGTTGAGACAGTTTGTGTTCATTTTGCACTAATGCTCTTGGGAAAGGCATGAATCCATCTCTTCTGTTTACACCCCAGATATGGGTAAAATAGCTGTATGGTGAAATGAGTGACGCCACTTCGGGTGCTTGTCGCCACTAAGTTCATTTCACATATCGCAAACCGGAGCCGAGACAGAGAAACTTGTGACATGTAGAGCCCGTGCACGGAAGGTTGAAGCCATTGCCAACGTAAGGGCACTACGTATATAATTATCTGATTTGAAATGTTTACGGTTGTTTTTTTTTACAATAGAGATATTGAAGAGATAAACGAATACAGGTATCCCCCGCTTTTCGCAAGTTCGTTTACGTCACTTTTTCGCTTTTACGAAAGTAATGCGAAAATAACGTTCAGCATTTGTTTTTAGTGCACAATATTATACGAGTGATAATTGGATAACGCTTGAGGCATACGTTTAATATTTACAAAGGAAAATGAAAAGAATAACATAAACATTTGATATTAAACATCTTTTCTGTGAAGAGTTCGTTATAAAAACAATAGTGAATACAGCAAATAAAACACTCGGCTACATAAGACACTCATTTAAATTCATCGATGAGGAGAGCTTCCTACTGCTGTACAAGTCTCTGGAGTTTGCTTACTGCATATGGTCTCCTAACATGTAGTACAACTCAGATGCCATAGAAAGAGTTCAGAGGAGAGCCACCAAGATCGTTCCGAGGCTGGGAGATATATCTTACACTGAAAGATTAATCTAGAGTCCCTTGAATACAGAAGAAAACGTGCTGACCTAATAGAGGTCTATAGAATCCGGAACAACTTACATACAGTAGATACTGACTCAAAATGACCTGATAAGAAAATGCTGACTTCATCTAACTGCAGTAAAACCAGAGGACACAGCCATAAACTACAAATGCAGACCTCCACTGGCAAGAGTGGCAAACGCATAAGTGAAAAGACGGTCACATCCGAGAATATCAATATTTTTTTTAAAATGATCTTTATTCTGATATCGGACATACCAAATTTAACTATCATTTTTCTTATTAGTTTAAACCCAGCCCAACTACACTGAAGCTGGCTTAATGACGCAATTAACTGCTGTCAAAAAAGCCTATTTCAAGTATATTCAAGTATATCATAATCTAATTATAATTGTCATATGAGAATGACCTACCTTGCCTCATCTCACCTTGAAAGCACATTTCCGATAAAAAATGAAAACATTACTAAACTTTATGACTTGGATCTTATAATGTTGTCTTGTTGTTTGTGTTTAGTGCCTTTGTTCGCTTTGTTGTTCTTTCTGTTTTAGCTGTGTTTAATTCCACCGTGTTTGGCGTGTTAAGAAAAGAGACGGAACGAAAGACACGTGTTGACAGGGCTGTTCCCCGCGTTTCTGGGACCGGAAAAGGAATGGGGGCCCATGGGAGCTTGCTTCGGCGTGTTTATTGATTTAACATACATGTACATTACTTATTGATTTAACATACATATATATAAACATTACAGATCTGACAGTTAAAATAAAAGAATTAAAAATCATTTTTTGTGCAAAAGATCATGTTAACGAGAAGAACAGGCTCGTGGCTGAAATAGTTACATATTTCAAGGGGTGGAAATGGGATGGGGTGCGCGGTGGTACGTCGTATACCTACTTCTCAATTGCTAGGATTTTTGTATGTTCAAAATCTATTACATTACCGTATACCTAGTTCCAAAAACCTAGCCTTACCGTATACCTAGTTCCCAAAACCCATTTCCATCCCTACGTATTCCCTGACAATGCCCCAGGTCGACGTTCGAACCCAGGTAGAAACCAAAATTTCGAATGCTGATTTCCAAGACAAGAAAGCAGCCTCCCTCTATACATGGACGATCTTTCATTTCAAGTCTGTAAATTCAATAAATAAGCGGAAGTTTTTCCCTTTTGGTGAAATGTGTATTTTTTATTAAAGAAATGTGTTTAAATTATTAATTTCCGTTTCCGCTATCGTGTTATTTTAATTATGCAAGCACGAGTAGCTCCAATTTTGATTAATGCTGATGTAATACTCAACTGTACATAGAAACAGCACTTCAGACAATTGGTCCGACATTAAAACTGAATACCGGAACGTGCATGGCATGTCGAATGACTTATGAAATACATATCTACAAGAGTTTGTTTTTCGTCCAGTTTTTGCCAACAATTTGTTCAGACTAGCCAATGTTTAGAAATTATCAGGAGGGAGATTTCCTAAAAAATGACCCCCCCCCTCAATTCATTCTAGTCTGGTCAAAAAGAAATGAAGAATGAGTTGACAAAGAGAATAGTTACTGGTTTAAGGAATCAGGACGTCATTCTAGAAGACTCTAAGAAATAGGTAAAGATTTAGTGTTTACACGGCTTTTTATAATGAGCCGCTGACGTGACGAGAAACGGGGACTATACTTACTTTTGTATTTCAGTGTATTCAGGCTGGCTTCATCGTAGTGATAAAACCAGCCTGATATTCAAATTCCTATTTACGTATAATTTACTATTAATAGGAAAGTGGCTGCTACACAGTGTATTGAAAACCTATCCTAACGTAATGTTAAACCAAGATAATCAACAAAATGCGGGAGACTTGGTAGGTTTGCAAATAGGAGGGAAAACAATGTTTACAGTCAGATTTTTTTCAATGAAGGAGATTCGTACAAATTCATTACATGCGGGGGTTGGGGTATGCGGGAGACTTGGTAGGTCTGTTTGTTTATGAATTTCATTTATTGGATTACATTTATCACATTTTACATTTTATTTTAGTGTGAAAATAAAAATTTACAATTTGTATATACAAGCACACCTCATAATCATATTTACACAATATCTAGGGCCTTAAACCTTTTAGTGTGAAAAAAAGTATACAATTTGTATATACAAGTACACATCATAACAATTATATTTACACAATATCTAGGGCCTTAAACTGGTGTAATAAACATCATAATTCTTTTAAAAATCATTTACATCTGTTGATAGCACTACATATTCCGGTAATCTATTCCAAAGTCCTACTACTCTATGGCTAAAAAAGCATTTTCTGGTATTCAATCTACTTCTATTTACTTCTACCGTATATGTGTGTCCTTTCAGTCCCTTATACTCCCTTATGGTAAAAAATACATCAGGATTTACTACTTCTAAACCACACATAATCTTAAACATTTCTATTAAGTCTCCCCAATCTCTCCTATTTTCTAACGATGTTAATCTTAACACTTTTAGCCTATCCTCATAACTCGTACTTTTTAATTCCGGTACTAACTTGGTTGCTCGTCTCTGGATTATCCACTGTAAACAATTTATTATTATCAATAAATATTTTTTTGTAATTTGTTACCCGTATTTTTATTTTTAGAACGCATATAACTACCTCATCTTTTGGAATGTTCTGTTGCAATTCATTAAGTGAGAGTAGCTTCCCCTTATTTCTTGAGTCTACCGGCTTAAAACGAAAGATCGCCCCATTTGGAAGATTGGCGGAATACAATCTTACTATCCCCCTTACCTACCTGGCCCAAGAATTGTCCAGTGGCTACAAAAAGTATATAAGTATAGTTCTGGGGAATTGGAACATGCGGCAGTACCTCCCCATTTCACCTAAAGGGTAGGGTCGGAAAGTCATTTCTGACGCTTGCTTGATACTGGTCGCGGGGATAGGGCAATGTTTGTCCTTGCTCACATGTACACATGTGGCAAGGGCCGACCCTAGGTACTGGCAACAAGGGCAGTTCCCCGTGGCGCCAAGTGCTAGGGGCTCCTGCCATGTGTCTAAGACATTAGGACATTCTAAATTCAAATGGAAAATGGGGAAAATGAATTGATTAAACAGAATAAAAACAGTCAAAATTATTTTTTATTTACACGACTGGCAAGCTTCCGGCCAGGGTTGCCAGATTGGCTTTTTAAGCCAAATTTTACGAATTTGGCTTTTTTCAACCATGTTGGCTTCATAATTTCAGTTTGGCTTTTTGGCCTTTTCCTGGCTTTTTTCAGTTGGATAGTTTAAAAATATCAGTTGTTGTTTTTTTATTGGTGAATCATAAAATATACAGAAATACAGAAAATCATTGCTCACGTGGAATATAGAGAGATACTAATCTTAGCTGCACCTCAACAATTTTATAGCCTATCCCTGACCCACATTGCGTCTAATTTATAATATATATAAATATGTATATAACATTTTTAGCTATAAAGTGAGCTGGAAATGAAATTATTTAGCTATAAATAACAAATTGAAAGCGTATTCGTTAACGCTGTTTTGATTTTTTGTGAATTTATTGCACTCCCTCCCCCCATGCTGTTTCTATCGGCAATTTTTTTCCGTTTTGAAATGGATTAGGTTTTTGTTTACATTCGTATGTCCAATTTTATTACCTTTTCTTGAAGGATACACCTACTCTGTCGGCCCGCACTCCCCAATTTCTCTCCTTCTCCCCTTCCTTCTTCCCTTTTCATTCCTTTCTTCTCTCTCCCTTCCGGTCCCCTCTTCTTTCCGACCCACGGCGTGGGTACGTGGGTCGATTTTAATTTCCTTTCTCTCCTTTCGTCTCTCTCCCTTCCGGTCCCCTCTCCTTTCCGACCCACAGCGTGAGTACGTGGGCCGATTTTTAATTTCCCCATAAAGAAAATTCCATGATGTAAGGTCAGATTTTTCAAGAATATCTAGCAGTTAAATACTTTCTGTTTGTGGTAAAACTATGAGAAACAATTGGCAAAGGAAATTCTCACGACCAACGTCAAGCTCAGTCCGGCTTTAAAAGGCGCCGAAGTTCAGTTTGCCCGGGGTGCCAGGAACCCTAGGACCGGCCTTGCGTGTGGGTCCCTACGTTAAACACAACATTGTGACACATCCACCTTTGTGGCGAGGCGAATAAATACACGTACTATTCACACACACCCCACATTTGGCCTTGTGCCTGTCTCCTGGCTGACTTACGTATTTATTTCCCACCGGTACCAGAGATTGGTGTTCAATCCTAGTTAATAAAGCCAGAATTTCGAATGCTGATTTTCAAAGCATGAGCATTAGCGTAACACAATCTTACTATCCATCTCCATTTGGCCTCTTGCCGTTCTTAGCCGAGCTTAAGAACGATTAGACGTGATGTAATTGGCTCAGCAAAACAAAATGGGAAATTATTTAAAATCTACTTACTTTTATTATAACCCGTGGTGGAAATAGGGGGGGTATGCGGGGGTACGGCGTATACCTACGTCTCAATTTCCAGGTTTTTGTATGTTCAGTGTCTACTAATGGAGACATTTATTATTATCTATCCTCTAGATACAGCCGTACCGTATACCTAGTTCCCCAAACCCATTAACATTGCTTTTCTACTGGTATAACTAGGGGTAGACATCTAAAGCACTGTATTATCTAAAAAGAACTCATGGGAGTTGCCTACATCGACCATCCTTGGAACTTAACCAAATCTTCCATTCAAAGCCACTCGAAAGTGAGTTCAATTCCATTTTACTTTCTCGCCACGGCCAAGTTCAGCTGTTCTCTTTTAGCGAGTGTTGGCTATAAAATGGCCATTTTTGGTGTGTTTATGACCATTTATTTTCTGGACATATGTTGGCCACTTCCAGCGGTTTATTGGCCATTTCTTGGTGTTTTCGGCCATCTTTTGGGGTGCGCGTTATGGCGCTATTCTTTTCAAATTTAGTGATTTTTAGCGCTTTTTAGAAATCGAACTAGCGCGAAAAATATTTTGAGTTGGCAACAATGTGCGGAATAATAATACGAAACTATCGTAGAGATCTTATAACTCATCCCTACACAGGTAAATAGGAAATTTGCATCCTACGTAACCTACGCAAATGTGGGCAATATTTGCACATTGCACACCTACACGGAAGTTAGCCTAAGAAAATAATCACTTTTCGAAAAGGGCACTTCAAACTCCTGTAAAAAAAAGTGTGTGTGTGTGTGGGGGGGGGTTAGGCCCCTCCGCACCCTGCTTACGTTAACTATTTTTGAAATCGTTCTATTAAAAAGCCATTCATTTTCTTGAATCATTGTTTTAAGAGGCTATAACAACTGATTCGCTTTCTACACTAACCTTGACTGCAGGAAAATTCAGTATTCGTGTTGTTCGACATTCCGTGTGTGGGAGTAGGAGGTAAGAGTGAAACATTTTCGTAATTCAATTTCCTTTCGAACTAGCAACATTAAGTTGGCTCAAAAGGAATATTAAAACAGGTTAGTCACTCGATATTGTGTACGTTCAGTGTCTACTAATGGATACATTTACTATTATCTATCCTTTGTCAAATGACCCACGGGGGCTTACAGACCCCCAGCTGCACGAATCCGCTTCGCTCATCCGTGTGATCCCTGAGCATAAATCCTAGATACCGTATGCCTAGTTCCCCAAACCCATTCCCATCACTGATTATAACTGGTAAAATACCCATTGCTTTGCTACTGGTATACCTAGGGTGGAAATCTAAAACACTGTAGGATATAAAAAGAACTCATGGGAGTTGCCTGAATCGACCATCCCTGGAACTTAACCAAATCTTCCATTCAAAGCCACTCGAAAGTGAGTTCAATTCCACCTCATGGAGTAGGAGGTAAGAGTGAAACCAGAAGTTGACGCAGAAAACACAAAGAATAAGATAAGATAATGGCTATTGAGACGAGACCGACCACTGCATCCAGGCGAGAAAACCGGATCTGATAGTCGTAAACAATTAAATAAGGACCTGCTAGAGATCGTGGGCGTGGATGTGCCAGGGGACCACAGGGTGCAAATAAAAATAGCGAAAAGTGGGAAAATACCAGGACATTGCATGTTCATTTCCTTTTTCCTTTCCTCATAGGTCGGGGGCCAGCAGGGCCTACCGTGCAACCCCGCCCCTCATGATTCTACATTTAGGGTACCAAGATGTTCCTTAGGATGTCCTCTTTCTGAAAAAAGATGTTCCCAGGAAAAATGTTCAGCAGATTTGCATAAAACAAAATGGCCGCCAGCACACACCAGAAAATCTCGTCTCCCAGTTGACATATCTGAGTACTTTAAAAGTCTAAATCATAAGGAATTCAAAAATACACTTTATAGAATTAATTTATAGGTATTTCAGGATTTTACAAGGAAATTTCAAGTATACTTTATAGGCAAAATTGTGGATTTAATCCATGAAGGAGATATATACATATATATATGTATATATCGTTAGAAAGAGAATTTCCCCAGCTTTCCAACAGTGTATATTGTTAATTTGTATATGTTAGGAATGGAAAGTTACAGCCGAAAAGGTGAAGCTAGGCATTCATTTCACACGCTTTCCGCCCATTTTTTCGTTATCTGCTGCTATTGCGGAAGAGGGAATTTGGAATAACAAAGGCAAACACTCTCGCTCACACTTTAGATTAAGTTAACTTAGTAGGAACAGACTGCTGCTGATTAGTGCCCAGTAGTAGTTATCTACTAGTTTCACCTAAATAGATGGTGAATTTTAAATTTTAAATTGTAGTAGGATTTTGCTTGTGAATTTCAGTTGAGTCATATGTTTTATCCGATTTAAAAACCTCTCCGAAACTTAAATAAGAATTCGTTTCTGTTTCTAAACCGGATTAAATATGTTGTTTGCCGATTTATTTTCTCTATTCTTTCACTTCAACCACTTGACCGCATTCTCCATGGCATTCATTAATTACTTATTCATAAAAATAAGACCATCATCATGGCAAATGGCTGGTGTTCGTTGATTTTACTAACAGGTAAAAAAGCAAAAATATTACTACTACTAGTTGTAACCCAGTGTTAAAATAGGCAGCCATATTTGCGTAGGCAGTAAGGGTAAAATTTAGCAGTATATTTACAATGTAAATTGAATATCGGGATGGACACAGAATAAGGGTCCAGTTTTATATTATACTTATATTGTAAATCGATTACCCACTTTAAAGTCAATGTCAATACTTGTTCGTCCTATAAAAGTGATGTTTTCTTAAAAAAACTACTACTACTACTACTACTACTACTACTGATAACAATCATATTAATAAGATTAACACAACGACAACATCAACGATAACAGTAAAAAGACCTCTTTGTCTTTTTCACAAATGCAATACAAATTTAATTGAAAATCCAAGTCATTTTTTTCAAAAATGTTATATGATAAAATGGCGCTCTTCGTGAGATTCGAACTCGGCACGGAGCGCATAATCGATCATTGCTCCTATAATGCTTCACTACCACTTATAACTACCCAGACAAAAAAAAAGGAAATTGAAAAAAACTAAAAATATTTTTAAAAAGTTTTTTTTAAAAGCAGTTGAGTCCCACCCAGAGAGAAAGAACACCCCCCCCCAAAAAAAAACGGTCTCTTGCAGTTGTCAATTTAAGGTGTAATGGAACGAGGGGTTTTCTCTGCTTTTCTTTTGGAGATGCCACAATTTAAATATGTTCTGACCTTGAATGAAACGAAAGATGTATGCGTGTACGCAAAAAACATTTATTATACATCAATATTTTAATTATTGCCATTACGATACTCCATATATCGTACAATTATTGTCATTATGTGACACCATAAATCTCCATACCTCACGCTTGATAATGACTGACTGACCAACATTTTTCAATCTTAATTTAAATTGGTAAGAAGATATTTTTGAATTAATTAACATTTGAATGAACTTTGATTCAATTTTATGTGTGTTAGAAATAAAACTTACAGCATTGCATAGGCTTGAATTTTTATCAAAATAGATTATTTTGGCTATTTTGTATTTCACTTAAATTTTGTTTTCAACCTGTAGTCAAAATATTGTTTTTATTTTAATTTTATTACATTTCAAACATCAAAAAGAAATGTACAAGAAGAAATAAACATAGTTATTAATGAAGAATTTCTTTAAGATTTTAATTACACAGAATCTTAATAAAAAAAGGAAATCTTTCCTTTTCTTTACACACGTACGACTTAAAACATTAAACGAGTGAGTGTAATTTTACGCAAGAAACTCTAATTGATATTATATTTTATTAAAACTTTAAATTTAATTATATTCTCCTTTTTTTAAAAAAATAAATTCATTAAAATCTACATGAAAAGTTTTTTTTTTATTGAAAATATTTAAAATTAAGTAGTTTTAAGCAATTTAAATTTAATTGATTATTTTGTAGGTAGAGATGTCAAAAAATATTTTCGCGCTAGTTTGATTGCCAAAAAGCGCTAAATTTAAAAAGAAATAGCCAGAAGTGTCCAAAAAGACACTAAAAATGATCGAGAATTACCAGAAAGTGGCCAAAAACGGCAAGAATGTCTTATGCGCGAACGCGCTAATTTAGCGCTTTTTGCACTTCCAAAACAAAGAACGCGCTGAATCTAGCGCGAAACGCGCTAAATCGGCAACAATGTACAGTGTCAAGTTAAGTTACCGACCATTTCAAAAATGTGTACAAAATTATGAAATTCAGTCTAAAATATGATTTTACAAGCAGAATTTAAATCATAGTGACTCGCTGACTAGAAATAGATTTCTTTTTCTTACTTTTATTACTTCTTACGACTTTAACTCCATCCATGACTTTTCTGTTTAGCAGACGAACTCTTTGGGAATCACATTTCTAAACAATAAACATCCTCCCCCCTTCAGGCCCGTCGCCAGGGCACAGCGAGTAGGGGGGGCCATCCATTGAGTCCGGGGGGGCATGAGTAGAAGTGCTCAGTATTGCTAAAATAGCGATAATTTTTTTAAATAGCCATAAAACGCCCCAAAAAGATACTAAAAATAGTCAAAAACACGCCAAAAAATGGCCAAAATGTTTCAGCAAACATTACTTTTAGCCATTTTTTGGCGTGTTTTGGCGTGTTTTTGACGATTTTACTCTGCCAAAACAAAAAATGGCCGAGTTTATGAAGAAAGGTGAAGCAGTTTCAAGCGCTGGAGATGTGTC
>VCCN01002982.1:161489-201133 GCA_006491835.1 Architeuthis dux | reverse complement strand
TCTTGAAATTCCGATTTACAAACTGGTGTTATAAATTCTAAAAGTTTGATATATAACACAATATAAATGCATACACTTCTTGGGGTCTTCAATTCACTTTTATTTACACTCGAACGTCTACATGCTAGGACACTAAAACCGCTAACTGATTTTGAACACAGTAAAATATCAGAGAAAAGGGACTCCTGAAACGGGAGAGTTCTATTACTGATCATTAACAAAGAAAGCTAACAGAGTTATCTTTCTTTGTATATGATATATTAACATATTAACATTAATTACATTTTCTTCTTTTTTTTTTAGTCCCTCATTCGATTAGACGGTACTTGGGTTTGAGGGGAGTTATTCTGGCCCTTTCATGAACCCCTTCATACCATGATCACACAAATTCCTCTGGCATTTTTCCTTTTGGTAAAACGTGTTAAAGTTCAATTGCAGATGTTCCTCGTTTTGTTAGGGAATTGGCAACTTGGATTTTTCCTGGGCACCATTAAACCGAGACACGGTTGTTATGCTGCATTTCACAAATTGCAGCAATGTCAATCCTGAAATGCATGTCATCCAAAGCTGGTGCTGCCCTGTGTTGCACTGTCATTAAAACCTGTGTTTACTTTGCAAAGTCTGTTTGGTGAAACCCTCACAAATACACCTCCATGCCTGACAAAAACAACTTTTCCATCTTGGAAGACCACTTTTCTGGGCCCTAGCCAATGTTCCTTTCCTTTTCGCTTGTAAAATACCATGTTCTTGAAAACCTGCTCCAAGGCTCAAAGCTTGTCGTACTCTTTCATCAGCCTCAGATTGAATGTAGGCTTTTCGGCTCCCGTGTAATGCATTCGGGTGGTTGTGGAGAGTTTCGCTACTTGTGTTTCCCTCCCTGGCTGGTAGCTCTGCTGGCATTATGTTTGGTAGGTTTGGATTTTTACCAAACACAAGCTGATAGCTGCTGAATCCATTCCACATTTGCAATGAATTTCTCACCATATTTGCCTGTACTCTCTTCGGTATGCAATAATGCCCGGATGAAGTGATGTTCAGTGCTACCTTCTTCCCCATGATAACAGCTGTGTCAGTCTCTAAATTCATTATGGCTCCCGCTCTTTTCATTGATGACCTTGGGAGTATTAGTGGAATATCCGTGTCCACAACAGTTTTAATCAGTACGTCCTTTCCAACAATGCAGGCTGGCAGCTTACACTCTCCATATGAACTTTGTGTCCTTCACTGTGGATGACTTTTGTATGGTTCCCTTCATCTAGTGAATCCAAATTGTTTAGCCATGTTTTGCCACAGACCATGCTGCTACATGCACTATCTAGCACTGCATAATTTCGGGCATCAACTCCCAACTGTGTTTATGTTCAGTTTGTGATCTCCTGTAAACAGGACAACATTTTCTTCTTCCGTGATGTATAGTTTCTCCATGTTTTCCCAGCTATCAGGACAGTTTGCCACTAGATGTCTATTGGATCCACATGATCTGCATGTTAAGATTTTTCCATCAGCTCCTGTAGGATTTATGTTTTTGACATTGTGATGACTGGAGCCCGAGTCCACTTCCACTGCCCCTGAAGTTACTCCCTCTTCATCGGCCGCTCCTTCTCATGTAACCCGCTGCCAACAAAGCCTCCTCATTTTCTGCTAAGAAAGCAGTTTGAAATTTGGTGCCATCTTTTGCAAGCTGTATGTCCTTTCTTTAAATCATTGATTTCGATTTGGTCAAACACTTTCTCCCTTATTTTGCTCTCATCATCGTCGCTCAAGGGCGATTAGTATTCCTCCTTTAGATTTGTCCAAGTCCGTTATTTCTGTTCATGCCAGTAACTCTTGTTTGTTTGTACAACTTTGACTTATGGAATGTTGGGGGATTTATTTTTGTTGCCATTTTATTGTTTACTTATTACAAATAAATCTTACTCACTTGTGATGCATTTCACATGCTGTATAAAATAATCGTGTGAGTTTTCACTGTATATCAAACAAAAATGTGCACAAGAAAAGGGTACTTACAAAATATCTGTTTTTGTTTTGTTTTTGTTTTACGCTCTGCTACCATTTGTTAGACTCTTGTAGATCCACTTGTCTGTTGCCAACTTGTATATAACACAATATAAATGCATACACTTCTTCTGCAATTCACTTTTATTTACACTCGAACGTTCATGTCTATATGCTAGGATGCGAACCGCTAACTGATTTGAATCCAGTAAAATATCAGAGAAAAGTGACTCCCGAAACGGGAGAGTTTGACTACTGATCATTAACAAAGAAAGCTAACAGAGTTATCTTTCTTTGTATATGATATATTAACATATTGACAGTGGCTGTTTTCTCACTTAGACTGTTCCACAGACTGGCAACTCTGGAGGAGAAGAAGTGGTGTCGAACTCCTTGAAGCTTCTTGCTATGCCCTTGTGTTGCAATGCTTTAGGGTCAGATTATTTAGTAACAACTCAACAAGACACTTCTGACCATGGGCCTATGGGAACTCTTTAGGGGGGTAATAGGCTTGATTTGCCCGAAATTCTAACACGTTTTTCCTGAATCCTCTGCTTCTGACCCACTTCTTATACAGCTACCATGTCTTTTAGGTACAATGGATAGAAACACAAACAAGCAAGAAATGTGAATAAAATATTTTGGTCAGATTAAAAGAAGGTCAGACCTACTGGTGGTTGGATTACAAGACTTGTATTGTCTTTGCGCTGATATAATACTTGGATTATAAGAACTATGACAGCGTGTTAAAAAAATAGTGATAAAAAAAACATTAGTTGATCACTTATGCTATCCACATGTCTGTTAAACAATCTCACCATAATATTCCACCCCACCCCTTGTCTAAAAATAGTGTTTAGTCTTCCTTTAATTAACCATAATGACTGTGTTTATCTATGTCTGTCGCTTGACCTGACACCTTTAGTGTAAACATGAAACTGTTGTTTCCTTGATTCATTGTTTTTACATGGTTTCAGGTCAGCTCTGTTGGTCCCATGTATTCATGGGGAGCCAATACATTGTTTGTTGCAGTTGTGCGTTTTTTTATAAGGCCAAGGTGCTAGCCCGCCGACCCAAGATGGACTGTCTTATCAGGGCTGAAGTGCTCCAACTGCCTATCCTATTTACTCATAACTGGAGGGGGAGAAGTGGATTCATGCTTTTCCCAGAGGCATTAGTGAGAAGTGAATGCAAACTGTCTAAGCCAGGGTTTGAACTTTGTTCGCCGATTCCATTTTCCGTGCCAGTAACTGTTAGGCTATGGTGGCGCTAGGTCCGACTGCGCCACCCTCTAGCCCCCGCCCCCAATACAAATTTTGAAAAAGATTTTTTAGATTATTTTTTAAATTTGATTATAGATTTTTCAAGGTTCTTCAGATATATTGCGGTCCCCAGAGCTTCACGGCCCTGTCGGCTGGGGCCTAGAATATGCTGACTGCATTCCGTGCGTAGGGGTAAGACCCCCCCAAAAACTAAAGTCGCAAGACTCTATTTAAAAAAAAAAAATAACCTTTCACCAAAGTCGCAAGACTCTATTAAAAAAAAAACCTCCAACTTTCAAAAGTTTAAACTGATTTTGGCATTAAATGACCCATCAAGGGTTAATATGCCGCTGAACAAATCAATCAATCAATCAACCAGAACTTTGCCCCCAACCCACGTGCGACCTCTGCCGTTAGGCCACACCCACCTCCTTTGCATGGTTTTCATTATGAGCAAAATGTAAAAAATATTCTTGCACAATTATGTTGTCTGTTCATCCACGATCCTTTAGTGGATTTGCCGTAGTTAGCAACGACCATTTCATTTTCTGAAATAATGGCTGCGATCTAGTCTTAATGGATGTGCAAAGTGGCATAACTGTTACCAGCCTGGAAAATGGAATCAGTAGACTGAGTTTGAGTTTTGGTCTACTGCAAATAATTAATCACTCCTACCCACAACACTGGTTTATTGCTGGGTTTAGGTTATTCATGTGTTCTCACATTTATATCTATCTATCTATCTATGTATCTGGACTTCGCTCAGCCCTAACCATTCTTAGTAAAAACTTAAAATGTTGCACACACTCAATGAGTAGGGAAAATATTTTTTGTTTTTTTTAAAAATTCCCTGCATAATAGGTTTTTAGAGGGGGGTTCAATATGAAATGTAAGTTTATGCTAAATAGGTCACTAGTTTGTGCCCGCTTGTTTTTGAAAACTCAGAACTTTTTTAGTGATCACAGCCCAACAATAACTATAACCATTTATAGTAGAAACTTGAAATTTTGCACACACACACCCCTCAATCAGTAGAGAAAATATATTTTTTTCTTTTTTGAAAATTCCCTCCCTCAATAGGTTTTTAGAAGGAGGTACAATTTTCAATGTAAGTTTATATTAAATTGGTCCCTTAGTTTGTGTCCAGCAGTGTTTATGCTTGTTTCTTGAAAGTTTGGACTTTCTAGTGCACAAAAAAAAGCAAGAGAAGTAACTTATTCATTGATCACCCCATTTTTCAATTTAATTGATCACCCCCAACATAGCATATATGGGTGGCAGTGATTCATAATTTACCTTGGAATGCTAGTATCTAATTATTTTCTGTTTTTTAAAATCTGTTCTTGATGGCTACAGCATCACTTGGAATACATTCATTTGCTGATGGCTAAATCCGAGCCTTACTTTGACTAGAAAAAGCATATCATCAACTTTCTACCCATAATTATATTTTATGCTAATGCATTTCTCATCAAGTGATGTTGGAAAACAGAAAACAGATCTCTCTTTAGCAGCTTGATTACTTCCATATTTTTCCACATGAGCAAAGAGAATGTATACTAGCATTCCAAGGGAAATTATGAATCACTGATACCCATATATGCTGTTTTGTTTGTTTGTTTTGTTTAACGGCACATCGACCCTTGGTGGGTCATTTAGTGCTGGATTCAGTAGGGGGAGCGGAGGGGGATAGGGCTAGTGGTGGGGATCCCATGTCCCTATAACTAGAGATTTGAGGGGGGAGAATCCCAAATCCCTGTCACTGAGACAAATGCCACGCGGACCGGGGATAAAGGGGGAGGGTGGAGGGGTGGAGATCCCAAAAGCTTCACAGGATGAATCCTGAGATGCTAATGGTGATCGCCTCCCGACTTGCTGGCCAAGATATCCTGTGCAACTTCTCCCAGGACGATACCCTTGCATGACACAAGGACCCCTGAAGGGCCATGGTTCTCTGAACTTCGAGGCCATGGCGGTTTCGAAGAAGAGATACTACACTTTGATCTTAGCCAAAAGGCTGTGAAGCGACCATATATGCTGTGTTGGGGGTGATCATTTAAAAAGTTTGAAAAAGGGGTGAACAATAAGTTACTTCTCTCGCCTTTTGTTGGGCTGTGATCACCAAAAAGATCTGGATTTTCAAAAAACAAGCTAGCACAAACTAGTGACCAATTTAGCATAAACTTACATTGCATATAGAACCCCAAAAAGAGTATTTCAGGTGGGGGGGATTTTCAAAAAACAAAAAAATCATTTTCCCTACTCATTAAGGGGGGTGTGTGTCAACAGTTAGGGCTGGGCGATGTCCAGTTGCATAGATACATATAAATGTCTGAACACACGAATAACCTAAACCCAGCAATAAACCAGTGTTGTGGGTAGCAGTGATTAACAAATGCCATAAATTAGCTAATCTCTCTACAATAATTAATTCTTACACTTCTATTAATAAAATGATTTATTCTTGGAAAAAGTAATGAGTTCAGATAATTTAAAATTAGAAGATTATTAAAAGAAATATGAAAATATTATCTGCATCAACTGTAGATATTGTATTCTCATGTTTATTTGCAGTATTTGATGATGAAAATTAAGATATAAGGGCAACTTTAAACACTGATTTTAAACCCTTAAAATACTCCAATTAAATCAAAATCATGTTGTAGGGTCAACATAAAACACTAAAAATATTCCAATTACATAAAAATTATGCTATGGTTGAAATTTTAAAACAGGGGTTGCCAAAGTGGTTGATATCAACTCTTGGTGTGGTCGATGGGACTATCCAAGGGGTCGATAAATGCCAGGTAGTCAAAAAGGAGTCAATAAACGCTGGGACGGGTCTATTGAATATGTAACGGACTCATACTTTGCACTCATGCATACGGTCAGTGAGTTGAAACCACTTGACTCAATTTTCATTTGGAACAAACCAGATTTTTGTTCCGAAAAAATGGGTTATCTTGTCTTTTAGATAACCAATTTTCAGGACATGAAAAATCCGTACTTGACTTGAACATAATATGCTTTGCAGACAAGAAATCTGGCAAAATCATGTTTCTTGTTACCTCATATTCCATCTTAGAACTTTTGACAATACCCAGTTCACCAGCCGATATTTTTGACCAGCCACACACCACCACTCACCTCTTACTATAAGAAAACCAAACTATTCTCCAATCTTTGTTCTGTCAATATTTGTCGTTTCGACAAATATAACGGTTCCATTAGAGACGCGCCTTACACCCCTGATTATGTACATACGCATTCATACATACACACACTCTCTTCCATAATATCTTCAACAAACCTAGGACAGACATTTTACTAAGTAGTACACAAACTCTATATAAATACTTACTTCTTCTCATCAGCTAAGAACTACTTCTTGTTATATTCTCCTGTAATAAATATACTTATTATCATTGCAGAGTATTTTGTAATTCTTTATTCGCATTGCATTTTGTTTACCATTGCACATGCATGTAATTTCATTTCCTTTTACTACCGCAGAACAGGCAGAGAAAGAAAGATCTGTCTTATGCGCATCTTTAACATTACCCTCTTTCTTTTTCTAGTCTCATCAGCATGCTAGCTTACTATTACGGGCAGTCAGGACCTTTAAGGCTACCATAGGCACTATTATTACTACTGCTACGTACGGCCTCACTGTTAGAGATTACTACACTACTACGCTCTCATCATTGTTATTGTTTTTATCGTAGGTTTTTAATGGAGTCAGATATATATTTAATAATAGGAGCTAGTTAGTTTTCTACATTAGCACCTTTTAACAAATATTTGGTAAATTTTACATCTTTTGAGATGTATAATCTTATATGTATATTCTGTATATTTTTGTTTACTTTGTATTTTACTATTGATTTCTAGTTAATCTCCCAGTTTCGATATATAATTATTTACTATGGATTTGTTTTTTGGAAGATTTGGTAAATTTCAGGATGTGGTATTGGTACGTTTGATATCTTTCTTTTGGCAGCCCTGCCCTGGGGGTCGATGAGGTATCAAGAATTCAATGAAGGGGGTCGATGGTGTAAAAAGTTTGGCAACCCCTGCTTTAAACCCTGATTTGAAAACCTTAAAAATACTCCAATTAAATAAGACAGTTATTTCCATATCCTAAGTGTCCTATTCTCCTGTTACTTTCTCACTGAGAGAGAATCAGATTCTTATTGCCTTTTATTTATGCTGAACTATAAATAAACTGAATTATTCAAGTATTTCTTTGGACGATTGAGTTCCTGCTTGTTCTTTGTATTGTTAACACAATGTTTTGGCCGATCTATCCTTCGGCCTACTTCAGGTGTAATGTTAACAACACAAACAACAAGAAGGAGTTCAATCGTCCGAAGAACTATTTGAATGTTAATGACCCTTCTCAAAACTATAGAAAAGAACCATTTGAATGTTAATGACACTTCTCACAACTATAGAAAACTGAGTTATGTTCCAGTTTTTAGAAACCGTCAACCAAAACTGTCACCAAAACTGTCAACATAGGTTTCTTCAGTTTTTAAGTTGGTCTAACAGTCTGGCTGGCTTGCTGCGTATGTATCACACATACAGGCTGCACCAATGGAGCTACAGGGCTGAAAATTTAAACATTTACTCCTTATTATGTCTAGAAAAAACATTTTTTTTTGTTTTTTAAATTCCACCACTAAATAGCTTTTTAGTTGGGGGGGGGGGGGGTAATTTGCAATGTAAGTTTATGCTAAATTAGTCCCTTAATTTGTGTCCGGTAGCATTGACACTTGTTCTCTGAAAATTCAGACTTTTTCAGTGATCACTGGCCAACAAAAGGCGAAAGAAGTTACTTATTCATTGATCACCCCTTTTTGCAATTTTTTAATTGATCACCCCAACATGGCATGCTGCCAAAGACGTTGGTCATGTGACGGTTTCTATTGAGTGACTAACCTGACCTGTTTTTAGTAACTTTCAACATAATCCGCATCATCTTTAATTTGAAATGATTTTCGTGTCTGGACTTTTCGGCAAACGACATGTCGCCGACACACAGTCAGCCGACAACAGATTCGTGCTGCGGACGTTTCGGGACAACCTGTTTGGCGAACAACATTTTTGTTGACTTGTCTTTTCACAGATTGCCTTTTTGGCGAATTCTTTTTTTCCATTTAGAGTTTAAAAAAAGAAAAAGTGAAATTTCTGAAAGATAATTTTATTTTACATCTTAAATAACACCATTGGTAGAAGAGGATGATAAAAAACATATTATATTATGAAATGAATTTTTGCGACTGATCAGAGAAATAACTTTTAAAAACATAATTAAACTTGAAAATTAAAGAAGAAATTAGTTCTTGAGTTTTTTCTTGGCTATGCTAGAAAGAAAAAAGTCCAAATTTCTGTCAAGAGAAAACGGAAATCAGAAATATTTTTTTCATTTTTTAACATCTAAATGGTAAAAAAAATATTCAATGAAAGGCAATCAGCAAAAAGACAAGTCAGCAAACAGGTTGTTTCTGAATCGTCCGCAGCACAAAAATGCTGTCGGCTGACTGTGGGTCAGCAACATGTTGTTCGACGAAATGTCTGAGCACCTTCATTTTAATCTCAAATAATGTTGGAAAGTTTAGAAACAGCCTTTCGTTAACTACACGGTTTCAATACATCTATGACTCATTTAGTTTATGTAAATAGATACTGAACAAGAAGACCATTGGTTGTAGTTCAGAGCTTTTCAAACTGTGTATCGCAACACTTTAGTGCGTCTCCGATAATCTCTAGGCGTGTCGCGAAATTAATAATTTTGTATATCTTTCTAAAGATACTTTTCCTGGGTCAGTTGAACTGCTGGAATTACATTATATATTTGGCTTGGCTAATAAAATGCAAGTAATATGTCGCAAAAATTTCTATTTTTATAAAGTATGTCACTAATGCAAAAAGTTTGGAACGCTCTGATGCAGGCAGTTTAAATTTCATTATTGGATAACTCAGCTACAAACACACACATAGGTATACGTGTATGTGTGTATTTTGTGTTTTATACATGTACATAAAGGATTAGAAAGGATTATTTATGTATGGATTGGCACTTCTGCCTAGGATCAGAGTATCTGTGTGCTTTGCCTAAGATGAAAGTGTTACTCCCCAGCCTTCTTCCTAGGATCAGACTGTAGTATCTGTGCACTCTACGTAGTGTCACTCCCTGATACCTATGCTTAGGTTCTATTTGGAATGGTATCATTTGTTTACATTGAACCTAACTGTAATCCAATAGTTTTCAGATGATTGAACTCCTTGTTGTTTGTGTTGTTAACACAACATTTCAGCTGATCCATTCTTCGACCTTCTGCGGGTGTAATATTCAAATATGATGGGTAAACGGAAGTTTTTTAATTTCAGAGGTAACCCTTATAATGTAGGATTCAGGTGTTTCTACCTCCTTTGAAATTTTCTATAGTTTTGAGAAGAGTCATTAACATTCAAATAGTTCTTCAGACGATTGAACTCCTTCTTGTTTGTGTTGTTAACACAATGTTTCGGCCGATGCATTCTTCGACCTTCCTGTAATATCCGAATATGATGGGGTTAACAGATGTTTTTTTTAATTTCAAAGGAGGTAACCCTTATGACATAGGATTCGGGTGTTTCTTTGTCCTTGTCTTGTCTGTTTGGGTCTGTTGAGCAGCGGAAGCCACATCAGGTTGAACTCCGTACTTGTCTGACTAAGAACTATTTGAATGTTAATGACCCTTCTCAAAACTATAGAAAATATCTAACTGTAATTGTTTGAATAGTTTACTTTGAATCTTCTCTGTTATTGCTTTTTGCTTTATAACTTTTCAAATGAATTTTTCTTTTATTCATGTTTATTTCCAGGACTGCAAATGATTAAACATCTTTGTCTACCTGATTACATTACTGTCGAGATGGAAATTGCCACCAAGTAAGAATTTGAATTCTCTTTTCTCTTATCTTATAGAAAACAACAATCAACCCAATGTATTCAGATTCTTAATTCAGGGCTGAATGCAAAAACTGATTTTAATGTTTATATATATGTATGTTAAATCAATAGGTAATGTATGTATATGTTAAATCAATAAACATGCTGAAGCAAGCTCCCAGCAGGCCCCATTCCATTTCTGGTCCCAGTAAATGTGGACCGGAAGTGTGAACGGGGAAGGCTCAGTTCTTAACAGGTGAACAGCCCTGTCACACGTGTTTTCTTGTTCTGTCTTCTTTTCTTAACACACTTAAACACAGTTATGAATCGAACACATTCTAATCTCACACAGAGAACAGAAAGACTAACAAAGTGAACAGAGGCACTAAACACAACAAGAATGTTACACTGATGTCAGATAAAAATGTCAAATGCAACTTGAAACTGGCACGAGGAATCAGTTGTTCACTGCAAGAGTGACAGCAGACTGGAACTGTCTGAGTAAAACCACGGTCACTGCAGAGAATGTGAACACTTTCAAGTCTAGCTTAGAGAGGGAATGGTCAAGCAGAGACAAATATTGTTACACCTTCTCCTACTAAACTATATAACCCACACTTATCATAAAAGATGAGGAGCTGGGAAACAGTTGGTGGAAACCTATGTTCGTCTAATTACTGCACAGTATAAGGTACATAAGGTACTAAACCTTTTCAAACAGTCCCATCTTGGGGAAAGTGATACAAATTCTTTTATTGCTATTTCACTTACATTCACCTGTATGGGTGCCTCACAGTGGTGCAATGGTTAGCAAGCTAATCTCATAGACTACTACTACCGAAGTGAGTTTGGCTCTCACTTGGTGCTCCGCCTACCAGACTAACCTAAGCTTAGTAAATATCCTCATGGCCACCTATAATATTTTGGGTGGAAGTGTATTGACTTGTATCAAATAGGAGTGGACAATTTTGCAGAGTCATGTTTCCATGGTAATGTCTTGGGTACTTTAACGACTTTAATCTAATAAGGTGGTTATGTTTGTTTAGTAGTTTCCATTGAACGGTAATGGCATCCAGGATTTGGGAAGGTTAAGCAGTTGACATTAAATGAACCAACAGCATTACTGAAATTAATCTGAATTTCTTTCTTTTAGATGAAGCATTGTCAACCATTATTCATTTTTGACTAGTATTTCTTGCATCTTAATTTTAGTTGCTTTTCTAGTAGTATTAGTAGTGACAGGTTGTTATAATGACAGATATTAACAGATTCAAAATGCAGACAAAAGATGTACTCACACAGATCCTTTATTCATACATATTTACAATGCCAGCACTAAACTTACTTTTCATCTAGTAGTATTATTAGTAATATTATGCTGATTTATTTTAATTAGATGAAGCATTGTCAACCATTATTAATTTTTGACTGGTATTTCTTTCATCTTAATTTTAGTTGCTTTTCATCTAGTAGTATTAGTAGTAATATTATCCTGATTTATTTTTATTAGATGAAGCATTGTCAACCATTATTAATTTTTGACTAGTATTTCTTTCATCTTAATTTTACTTGCTTTTCATCTAATAGTATTAGTAGTAATATTATCTTGATTTATTTTATTAGATGAAGCATTGTCAACCATTAATCATTTTTGACTAGTATTTCTTTGCTTTTCATCACAACTACTAGTTGAAAAAAGCAACTGAAATTAAGATGAAAGAAATATTAGTTATTTATTAAGAATGATTGATTGCTTTATCTAATAAAAATAAATCAAGATAATATTGAAAATTGGCTGTTTAGAGTTAATGCCCTTGAAGCCTTCAAGATAGATGGTGCTGGCATAAGGAATTATCCCCCTTGTTGGGGGGGGGGCATATTGGGGCTATATAAGCCAAGGAATAAGAGGAAAGACTTGTTTTATCTGTGAGGAAATCCTGAAGGCAAGAGAAGGATTATTAAATATTACTACTGCTACAACTAGTGTACATAAGAATAATAACAAATATGACAGGCGGGTAGAGGTTGAGTTTATAGGTTAGATTTGATCTTCTGCTAGCCATAAGAGTTCTGATTGCTCAGTCAGTAGAGCAGTTGCTGTACATAGGCAGGCTTCCTGAGGTAAAAGGGATGCGAGTTTGAGTCCAACCCAGAGCTTATACATTACTTTTTGATCTGTGCTGTTTACTCTCTGCCATAGATTGGGAGAACCAAAGGTCGCCCCTAACTGCGCTACAATGATGTCTACAAGTGGGACATGAAGGCAGCCAACATTGAGACCGACTGCTCAAAGCAGGGCAAGAGAGGCTGACGAATGTAACAGCTGATAAGAGGGAGTGAAGAAAGGAGCATAACAACAATGGACCAACCATTACTCATAGATGCAACCTCTGCAGTAGACCATGCCACTCCTGCATATGTCTTTTCAGTCACAGACAGTGCTGCTCCAAGCAAGCAGGCAGCTAGAGGGATTAGGATGCATCACCCATGGTCAACCTTGGCTGACGAGGGCCCAAGTAGGAAGATTAATGGTCTGAGCAGTTGCAATGAAAAGCAACTAAAATTAAGATGAAAGAAATACTTGTCAAAAATTAATAATGGATTACTGATTTTTGTTAAAGACTCCTGAGCATTTGTCATAGAGTAATAGTTAGCATGCTTGCCTTGCAAGTAATTGCTAATGGGTTTGTTTTTCTCTGGGTACTCCATGAATGTGGCCTTGTGCCATAGATTCTTCTAATATAAATCTGAAAGAGAACCTTTTAAAAACCAGTGTGTGGAACCAGCCTGCTAACTATTGCGAAGCTTAGTCTGGCACAAGGTTGCAAATGTAGGGTATCCATTGGGGATCAAACTCACTTCAGTTGTAATGGCCAGTGAGGTAAGCTTTCTAACATTGCATTATGGAGAGGCACCATGTGTATTTAGCTTTCCATCCTCTTATACATACAGTTTTGCTTACACTTTGCATAATAATATGTATATGCTAGTATAATTAACTTATTTGTTCATTTATTATGCTTTCAATTCATTTCTATTATGTTTTATACTGTCGTTGTTTAAATGTTAATTCATATAAGTAATGCTGCATAAACAGTAGCAGTGCTTCGAAACAAAGCCTTCTTGAAATAATGACTCTGGTGTCAGGTATGTTTTGGGGGCTGAAACATCATTACTACTAACACAGCTTATCCTAGCAATACCTCATAACATCAACAAGCTTTGTTGGTTTTCTGTCACAGTGTGCAAGTGACAGATCCATGCAGATGCAGACTGCGCCTGACAGTGTTGTCAATTTAGATGGTGTCTTTTCAATTTTTTTTCAAATTTTGAAGTCACTCCGAAATTCGAAGAAAAAAAACCCTAAATTGGCAATACTGGACTCGGAAATTCAAAAAATTAAATTAAAAAAAAACCTAAATTGGCAAAACTGGGGTGCCTGATCTTGGGGCCTCTTTATATATATTTCCTCTTTTCTGTTGTTGACAATCCAAATTTAACCAGGTATGCTGAAGTTGAGTTGGTAATAAAACCTTGGTTTCCGACTTTGAGTAGAAATACATTGGTCATCCATCTGTCTCTTATATGTTCCTCTCGCAGACTTTTGTACTTTTTCAGTTTATGTTGATGTGCCCAGTCAATATTTTCCTCAAAAGGAATTTTTAATTCAACGATGTGAGCTTTTTGAATCAGTTAACTAGATGACAAGTTCAGGATTCTGTGCAATTAATGTGATCTCAGCTGGAAAGGCGGAACAATGTTCCATATTTACTGTAACACCCCAGTGTGTGCAACCATCAAACAATGATGATTTGCACTTTTTTGTAAAAGTAGCTCTTAGAATGTTTCCTTCTTGGACAAAATGTATTTTTATTTGTGTTGTAGATTTAAATTTTGTTATTTGTTTCAGGTATTATTGCTTAGCGACTGCATCTGCTCTACTGAAATATGTTGAATTTATTCAAAACATCATCTATGCTCCATCCTCTTTAAAAGTGATTTTCAAAGGCAGTGAAAACACTACAATGATCGGTTAGTATGTCTTTGAATATTCTATTCTCTTTTCATTGACTTTTGAAAGTTATTTTTATCTACCAACTTTGAAGGTGGTCAATTTTTAGGTTCTTACCCAAAAGGGAAGCAACTTCCTATTACAGAGGAAACCGTTTATTATAATCACGGATAATGTTATCAAATGGTATTGTTATTAAAATCAGTCCCAAACACTTTCTATGAAATGAATTAAAAATAATTATAAATGTATTATAAATTTCATATTAATTTCTCATAATGTAAAATCTTTATAACAATGAATTTAATAACATAGCAATCAATTTATAACATTGAATGTAAATTGTTCTAATTTTTAAATCCTTTGCTTAATGTTATCTGCCAGTTATTATTTATTATATTATATTATTATATTTATTATATTTTCAGCCTTCTAGCTCCATTGGCACTGCCTGTGCATGCAATACATACATACATAATATGGCTAGCTGGCTGGCTTGCTGACTTAAAAACTGGATAAACTTATGTTGACAGTTTTGGTTGACTGTTTCTAATTCTAGTAGTATGTAATTTGATTCTAGTGAATAAATGAGATCCAAATCTTTTTGGAGCAGAGTTTCTCAAACCAGGGTACATGTACCCCTAGGGGTATGCAAGAGTAATTACAGGGGTATGTAAAGGTTGTAAAAAACACTGGAATCTTTAAGTACTCACAACCATCTAAATGCAAATTGTGTGTGTTGTAACCTGACATACAGTTGGCAACACTGCATAAAATCAAAAAGAGACATTCCATAAAATCAAACATATCTGGGTTGCACGTATATCCGCACTCGTTCAACTTCCTTCCGTGATGAACTGAAATTGAAGCATAAATGGGTGCGCTACAAGAAAAAGGTTGAGAACCTCCGTTTTAGAGAATGATATACCATTGCTCCTCTTATAATTGTGTATGGTTGCAAGGAAAATGGTTTGAAATAACAGCAATAAAAGCTCAAAGACGAATAACGTGTACTTAGAAAAGTATTTATTTCAAAGAGATGTTAGAAATTCACATTGAAAATATATAACATGACTCTAACCCTCACATGAATATTGAACACAAAGCAGAACACTAATGTCCAGAATAAGTTCCAAAATATGTGTCCTAAAGAATTGATTCTTCTACACATTTAAAACACAACATTAAAACAGGTCTGCTTAGTCACTCAATAGAAACCTTCATGTTACCAACATCTTTTGGCAGGAGGCCATGTTGGGGATGATCAATTAAAAAAAAGGGCGACGAATGAATAAGTAACAAATTTTCAAAAAACAAGCAGGCACATACTAGCGATCAATTTAGCATAAACTTGCATTGTAAATTGAATCCACCACTAGAAACCTATTTAGGGGGGTTATTTTTTAAAAACAAATAAAAAGTTTTTTCTAAACATAATAAGGAGTAAATGTTTAAATTTTGAGCCCTCTAACTCCATTGGTGTGGCTTGTACGCATGATACATACATAGCCAGCCAGCCGGACTGACTTGAAAACTGAAGAAACCTATTTTGGCAGTTTTGCTTGACGGTTTCTAATAGAGTTATTTAAGGGAGTTCGATAATTGTAGTGGTTATTTGTCAAGTTGAATGTCAGGAATGTTTTGTTGAGAGATTACAAAGTTCCAGAAAGTTAAGAGAAAGATGGGCTCAAATTGTAGTGCACACCAATATATATTCTTACTGTAAAGTGTAATATCATTAGAAATGACAATTGATATAATTACTGTAAGGAATAAGTTTGTAGCAGATGGATACATTAGACTTGTTCTGTCTACCATTTGGGTTGTAGAGGGTTGATTTGAGATAATGTCCTCTGCCTGCATTAGTGGCATATTGTCACCGGGTTAACAGATGTTGTAACATCTCGAATGCTTTTCAACCAACTGACAAGATGCTTCTTGGTGTGAAGATGTTGAATCTGTAAACATGTGACCCTCCCATTAAACAGTGATTGGTCGAAAAGGTGAGAAGAGAGAGGTACGAGATATTGCTTAAGACATAACAGTCCTGTGGTTTTTTTTCTTTTTCATTTGAGAGTAGACATATGAAAAATATGTCTGGTTAGTCACTCAATAGAAACCGTCATGTGACCAACATCTTTTGGCAGTATGCTGTGTTAGGCGGTGATCAATTAAAAATCAATGAATAAATTACTTCTCTCGCCTTCTTTTGGACAGTGATCACTAAAAATTCTGAATTTTCAAAAAAACAAGTGTAAATGCTGCCAGACACAAACTAAGGGACCAATTTAGCATAAACTTACATTGTTAATTGAATCCCCCCCATAAAACCTATTTAGATGGGAATCTTAAAAAAACAAAAACGTTTTTAAAAGACATGATAAGGAGTACATGTTTAAATTTTGAGCCCTTTAGCTGCATTAGTGTGGCCTGTATGTGTGATACATACATAGCCAGCAAGCCAGCCAGACCAACTTAAAAACTGAAGAAACCTATGTTGACAGTTTTGATGACTGTTTTGGTTGACGGTTTCTAATAATCTGGCATCACCGTTATTCTCTTTCTTTCTCCACAGACGTGATGACAGCAAAGAATCTGGAATTAGTCCAGAACCTTCGAGATCCAAAAAGTGAACATACACTCTGTGGAATCATGAATTACTGCAAAACTTCAGGGGGTGCCCGCATGCTGAGAGCCAATCTTTTACAACCCCCATCAGGTGGGTCTCTCATTTTGTTGTTGAGAAAGTCATAAGTCATTTTTTAAAAAGTCATTTTAATTATGAATAAATATAAAACATGAAAGAGAAATAGGCACATCTTATATCTTTAACTTTTAAATTCATGGACTGTTTGTAATTAACAGCGGAACTCTTCAATGAATAGAATTAAAAATAAGGGAAATCTTTTGTGAATTGAATAGAAAATGTTTTTTCAAATTCACGAAATGGTCAAAGGGAAATAATTTTAATCAAGAGTTATTTCCCTTGATAATGACATTCAATTTTTCACAAATTCAAAAGCTAAAGCAACTTAAGAAACTTAAATTAAACAATGTGCCTATTTTACTGTTTTTATTAGGTTGTTATACATGTTGGATCCTAGGCAGATTTCACTGGACTGGAAATCAGTCAGCACGTTAAAGAATGAACAACCGGACACACTTGTGTTAGTTACAGAACTGCTCATTTGTTTGGGTGCCCTGCTTTCGTATGCAGGGATAACAACATATTCATGTGCATTAGTTTTGCACATGATATCTAACAAAATATGATATGGTTTTTTTTACATCATAGAGAATAATGCTAAGAGTGAAAGGTTTACTAATGGAATTGCACTTTCTTTTTGTAGATTCAATGTAAATAAAGATATAATTCATTGGGGGTTTTACCCAAGAAGTTAGACTAATTTTCAAGTATGATTTTAAATTGGCCCAACACAATCTTTCTGCCTTTATTTCGGTGCTGTTTGGCTTTGTGTTGTACTAAGTTAAATTTAATTGACCAGATCCTTTGTTTCATTGATGTACAATTTTATTCTTATTTCATTTGTGGAAATATTTTCCTTTTCTTTGGTACATTTATATATTCATGTCTGCCTTCAAAGAGTTTTTTGGATAATCAAACTCATTCTTCTTGTTATTTTTATTGTTCACACAATGTTTCGGACTATCCATTCTATGGCCTTTCTCAGGTGTACTATCCATATGTAAGGAGTAAGACTCTTTTTTTTTTGGTAGTGTCAAGTAACATTAGCAAACAGATTTCTTTTTATAAACAGCAACGCTTGTAACATGGGTTGGGCTATTTTTAACTCATTTCTTTGTTATACAATGACCTCCATACCATGTCCCTGTTGAGCAGCAAAAGCCACATTGAGCTGAATTCCACACTGGTCTGACTCATACAATTAGCCAACAAGTTGATGTATGATGCTTCTTTGAGTTTTCTCACTCTCCAACAGTGTTATTTAGTCTATAATTTGAACTTTTTCCCAGAGAGTTCAGTTGTCTGAAAAACTCTTTGAATGTTAATGATTCTTCTTAAAATTATAGACAATATCATGTTTGCTTGTTTATCAGATGTGGAGACTATAACCCTGCGGCAGTCTGTAGTTTGTGAACTGACTGAGAATGAAGATCTGTTTTACAGTCTCCAATCAGTTCTAAAGAGATTTCTGGACATTGACCATCTTCTCTCGTTGTGTGTCCAGCTTCCCAAACAAGAAACAATGAAAACAGCTGAAAGCAAGATCACAAACATCATCCATTTAAAGCATGTCTTGGAAATGGTCGACTCATTACAACAGTCTCTGAAACTCTCAGAGAATACTCTTTTCAAAGCTTATTCCAAGGTTAGAACAATATTTGACGTTATTTTATCTTGCACAAAAAGTACATTAACTCTTTCAATGCTACTCGTTTTTTACAGTTAGTCTCTCTAATGTGTTACCTTTTTCCTTAAGACCACTGATGGGACAGGAAACTGGGTCATATAGTTACATATAGTTACATCAGGGAAGTATTGCTAGACAAACGAAGATCTTCATATTTATTGATTGATTGTTTTGTTTAACGGCACATCGACGCTTGGTGGGTCATTTAGTGCCGAATTCAGTAGGGCAGGGGAGATCACATGTCCCTGTGACTAGAGACTTGAGGGGGAAGAATCCCGAATCCCTGTCACTGAGACAAATGCCACCAGGACTGGGATAAGCTGGTCAGTAGTCAAAAGCTTCTCAGGAAGAATCCCGAGCAAGCTAATGGTGATCGCCCCCCCGACCAACTGGCCAAGATATCTTGTGCAACTTCTGCCAGATATCCGGAGATACCCGAGCATGCCACAAGGACCCCCGAAGGGCCGTGGTTATCTGAACTTCGCTGTTTCGAAGAACAGATACTACACTTTGATTTTAGCCAAAATGCCACAAAGCGATTTTCTTTATTCGCCTCCCCACACAGGCAAATATTGACACAAGGTCATTTTTAAAGTGGGGTCCTGCACTCAAATATGCAGGCAGAGGGGGAAAGGGGCGGGGGATCCCATGTCCCTGTGACTAGAGACTTGAGGGGGGAGAATCCCAA
Organism: Architeuthis dux; assembly: GCA_006491835.1. Taxonomy (NCBI): domain Eukaryota; kingdom Metazoa; phylum Mollusca; class Cephalopoda; order Oegopsida; family Architeuthidae; genus Architeuthis; species Architeuthis dux. The sequence goes on along the minus strand of VCCN01002982.1, from coordinate 181,842 downwards.
ATCCCTGTCACTGAGACAAATGCCACAAGGACCAGGGTAAGTCAAAAGCTTCTCAGGATGAATCCCGAGCGTGCTAAAGGTGATCGCCTCCCGACCAAGACTGTGCAACTTCTCCCAGATATCCGAAAATACCCGAGCATTTCACGAGGACCCTCAAAGGGCCATGGTTCTCTGAACTTCGAGGCCATGGCGGTTTCAAAGAACAGATACTCCACTCTGATCCTAGCCACAGCCAAGATATCTTGCGCAACAGCAGATACTACACTTTGATCTTAGCCAAAAGGCCACAAAGCGATCACTTCATATTTAGTAGGTAATGCTATGTATAAGGTGAAAAAAAAACACATTAAATTATAATAAGACCTTGAACTGTATTTTTATAATATAAATTGGACATTATTTTTATTTTTATTTCTTATGCAAGACTTTTCAAATCCAGAAACGGTAACTCCGAACGCTGTTTTTATTTTTTATTTCTGATGCTGCTGCAAATAATGCTGTTCAAACAATTGTGAACAATTGTGAACTTGAGATAGACGAAGCTAAGCTTAGTAAATACCTGCAATATTAATCGACTAAACTATTTTCTTTATTTGAACTTTTTGTGAAAATGCATTTTATCTGTCTCTTTTGTCAACTGTTTCTGGTTGTTGTTTTTTTTTTTCAGGCTCTTGAAGATCCCAGACTAGGCATTATGAAAGCCAAAATTGACAGCATTATTCATGAAGACACGAAATATCACAAAGGTTTATTGAATATGCGAACTCAGAAATGTTTTGCTGTCAAGGTAACTTAAAGGCCTAAATTTAATAGAAATAGTTTAAAGGGACTCTAAAAAGAATTGGGCTGTGAGAAGAAATGTAATATTGGTTTTGTAGTGTTCAAACATTTTAGAACATTTTATTTTAGTGTGAAAAAAAAGTATACAATTTGTATATACAAGCAATCACCATAACAATCATATTTACACAATATCTGGGGCCTTAAACCTTTTAGTTTGAAAAAAAGTATACAATTTGTATGTACAAGCATACATCATAACAATCATATTTACACAATATCTAGGCCCTTAAATCTTTGCGGTGGTGTAATAAACATCATAATTCTTCTTAAAATCATTTGCATCTGTTGATAGCACTACATATTCCGGTAATCTTTTCCAAAGTCCCACCACTCTATTGCTAAAAAAGAATTTTCTGATATTCAATCTATTTCTATTTGCTTCTACCGTATAATGTTGGCCTCTCAGTCCCTTGTACCCCCTTCTAGTAAAAAAGATACATCAGGGTTTACTAATTCTAAACCATGCATAATCATAAACATTTCTATTATGTCACCCTGATCTCTCCTATTTTCTAACGATGTTAACCCTAACACTTTTAGCCTATCCGCATAACTCCCACTTTTTAATTCTGTTACTAACTTAGTTGCACATTTCTGGACTTTTTCTAAAAGATTTTTATCTCTCTCCAAGTATGGTGATCAGGCCTGTGCACAGTTTGTCCTTTAATATTTCTAAAACAAAAAAACAATCCTAAAAAGATGTTCAAATGAGCTGTAAGGATCTGCAGATGATAATTCAATAAAGAAGGAAAGAACTTTTTAAAAAAGATTTATGTCTACAATTAAAAACAAATTGTCTATAACTTTGAGAAAAGTCTTTAACATACCAACAAGATGAGAAGAAGAGTTTAAATTTTCCGAACAAAAGTTGGTATAAAAACAAATCGTTTTAAAAACTCATGTACTAAGCAACTACATGAACGTAGTTTCGACTTGTGTATGTGCCATTTTCAACATCTCCATAATTTGAATGTTTTTTTTCTTTTCTAGCCAAATATCAATGGTAAGTAAATATTGTTTTGTCTTAAACTATATGTTAAAATGAGGACTAAAATAATCTATATTATAATTTGCACACATATTATATTATAATATATCCGTCGCATGCATGAAAATATGAAAAGTTAAAACTGTAAAATAAAAACAATTTATCTACAGTAATCACATATAAATATTGATTATTTGCTCATTATAAAGAATGTTAAGAAGATATTACATCAACTTGAACTATACTTGTATGAAACTTTACTAACCTGATTTTTTCTCCAGGATTATTGGACATTGCACGCAGAACTTACACAGAGATTATTGATGATATTGCAGGTAATTTGTTAATTGATTAAAACTTAGTTGTATCCATAATTTGTTTTGTTCTATTTTGTTTTCGGCTGGGACCTAAATGCACCGACTGCATCCCCTGCAGTGGTATAAGACCCACCCAAACAGGGGCCACCTGTTCTTTCACTAAGGTCACTGGACTCTATTAAAAAAAACAACAAAAAAAACCCTGATTTTGGGAATTTTAAACTGATTCCGGCATTAAATGACCTATCAAGGGTTGATATGACGCTAAACAAATCAATAAATCAATCTCTCACTCTCTCTCTCCAGAACAGGTGTATGTCACTTCAGGGGAGACAACTCATGCAAATTTAATATATCTACTTCACTAGCCAAAACATCTTGATATATACAAATCCAATTAATGTATGTGTAATAAAAAATAATAAAAAACATGGAATCTCGATGAATCTGATTTTTTTGTTCTTTCTGTTTGTTTATATTTTTTGCAGAACTGGTAAAGCAACTGTCGATTAAATACAATCTACCATTGAAGACGAGCTATAACTCAACACGAGGCTTCTTTATCCAACTTTATTGTGGTGGGAAACAGAAGTACACTACAGAGATGTTACCTGGGTTTTTTATCAAAGTCTCTAAATGCAAAAATACACTGAGTTTCACCTCATCTGACTTAGTAAGTTCTAATTCAGAAAACCTTTAGATAGCAGCTTGTAATTATAATTGCTAGTAAATACCCGTTGCATTGATAACAGTATACGTAATGCTGTGTTTTGTGTCAATATGTTTACACAGTAATGTCTAAGGTTAACGCAAGGTATTGTTAACTAAAATTCTTGTATTTATTTTGTATTAAACTATAAACGACTAAAAAGTTTAAATGTACACTAGTTGGCCTTAGGATTTATTGTCATTAGATGAGATTGTATAAAGTGGATTTGGGTTATAATCCCGAATGGAGAAAAATCTGATTTAAAAAGTATTTTCTTCCATTATATGGGAATTGAGTTAATTGGTCGGTTTAATATTTATTGAGATGTCATAGATTAAAAAATTAGTGGAAATATTACTTTTTAAAAAAGATATTTAAAACACTTTTATTAATTTTTCAAAAATATTTCCACTAATTTTTTGTTGTTGAAAGTAGCCTTTTCATAAATAAATTCAGTAATCAAGGAGTAAATACCGAAAGTTTTATTCAATCGATTCAGGATTTGAAGAGAAAAGAAATGTTGTAGAGTTATTCCCCCTTTGCTAGAGTTGTTTATCCTGAACAGTGTGACTGACCGACTTGTTTCACATTATATTATTTGATTATAAGATGACAGACGGACAAATTATATTGTAGATTATTAAATGCATCTCAGACTTTATTTATTGGATTAATTTGCAGATAAAACTTAATGGTAAGCTTTTGAGTTGTTACATTAATTTTGTTTTGGTTCCGTTCCAGTATTTTCATTCAATTTTTTCATTTTATATTTAATTGATTTTAAAATCCTAAATCTTCTTCTAAGTCATTATGAAGTCACAAAGGGTTTTTACAATGAGATTTCAACTCAAACCTGATAATATTATGCAATCTGTTGCTGCTAGCAAAGAGCCCCCCCCTCCATTAATTGGAAAATTGGTACAAGACATTCTTTTTGCCCACCATCCCCCATTTGGTTTAGTGCTGAGTTTAGTAAATATATCTTGTTGATAAGGGCTTAGTGCAGGGGTTCCCAACCTGAGGTAAATTTACCTCCAGGGGGAAATTTTATGATTCTGGATTTTTGTACATTTTCTTTTTCTGTATTATAATTCAATAAATAACATTGTTATGTGCTATTATTGTTGTTATTTGGACTTAAAATAATAATGTTACAAACCGTATTCCCCCCCCCCACCTTTGTCAGTTGCTTCATTATGTTAGAAGGGTAAATTCAAATTATTGAATGAATCAGGGTGAGGGTAAATTTACTTTCAAAAAGTTGCCAGGGGTAAACTGGATGGAAAAGGTTGGGAATTCCTGGCTTAGTGGTTTGTGAATATTTTGTCCTGAAAAGTAGAGGTGTAATGTTCAAACTCTGGCTGAAACAGGTAGTGTTCCCTTTACACTAATGCACTTGGGAAGGGCATGAATCCATCTCTTCAACCCCCTAGCTATAGGTAAAATAGCAGGGCAGACTGGATTCTCTAGCCATGATTGGCAACCAGTCTAAGTGAAGGACAACTATTCCAAACCAGGGAGTGGAGCCCCTCTCAAGACAGTTGGATGCCAACTTAGACTGTTGTATAGTGCCTTTTTTACACGGTCTGCCGGCATGAGATGTCTTGTGGGAGGGAAATCCTGAACTTGGATAGAAAGGAAAGTTCTTTATAAAAATATCCGGACATATTTTTATTTCATAGATACATTTTGTCGGCCGGTGAATGAAGAGTTGGAGAGAGATAATGAGAAATTATTGGACACCCACGCATATGCATATTTCCTAAGGTTCTCGGGTCACTGCTACTTCCACCCAGGTGTTGCCCTGGAAATGACCTCCCATGGTAGCATATCATAATGAGACATCCTAATGGCAATTCCTACAGCCAAATGTATTGTGCTCCAATTTCCTTTGAATTACACCAGCAAGGCCAAGAGGGGGATTCTGTCGACTGGGCATCCCAGGATATGCATACACTTCACCCAGGCTTGTGTCCTGGAGAGGTCACTTCATTGTTTCATTCCTTTGTCTACTGAGACAGATGGAGGCCTTCTGCTGTCCGGACAAACTTTTACATCCTAAAGGGACCATCATCCAATCATCAATGCAACCAAGCATAACTTGAATAGGAGATCATTTTTCTTAAAATTTAATATACATATAAAATAATCATCTGATGGTAATTGCCTATTTTATGTACATAAAATAAAAGGAATTACGGCTTACACGAATTATCTCCCTTTTGCCCTGTAAAAACTTTAAATACAGATGTTTTTGGTTGTGTCCAGATGTAAGAAATTGCTATTTAGGTGATTTTTATTAAAATAAGTAATATTTTTACAAATTCATTTGCACACACACACATGAACACAATGGCAATAAAACACTGAGATACATACTGGTGTAGACATTCCCCAAAATAAATCATACCTGCGTTATGCACAAACAGTCACAAAAACAGACCCATGGACACAAGTACTCGCTTCTAAAGGAAGGGAGATAATTCCTGTAAGCCATAGTTCCTTTTATTTTATGTAAAATAGGAAATTACTGAAAATCTTAACTCTGTGTTTGGGGATGATTTTATTATGATCTCATTTAAAGGGATTTTTCTATTTGACTTCCCAATATTCTTTTTTAATTGTTCAGTTCATGAAATTCATTTTTTGATTATATGAAATAAATATTTCCTAAAAAATGTTTTAAGATTTAAAGTGAAACAAATTTTAATTGTTGATATCAGGAAATTTATTTTTTAATATTTCTTCTTTTTAATTGGATGAAAAAGATTTCTCCCAAAAAAAAGTTTTGGGAATTTTTTCAAATTTAAAATAAAATAATCTTTTTAATTGATCATTTCATAAATCTATTTTTTGATATCATTTTTTATTTGGATGAAAAAAATATTTCTTAAAAGAGTTTTTAAAATTTATTATGCTTTACGCCACTTTTTCGTTTGATGAAAAAAGAGAAAAAGCAAAAATAACGTTCAGCATTTGAGGCAGCATGCAGCCTCTTCCTCTCCTCTCTTACAGTTCCCTGTACCTCCCACTACCCCAACTTCCAATGATTCAGCCTAACATATGCTTATCTCTATTTTGGGGGTCTTAGAACACTCTAAAACTTTCCCATATAAATCAATGGTAATTGCTTCTTTATTTATGCCCTTTCAGCCTTTAAAAGGTTGTTTATAGGGACGCTCTATTTCAGATTGGGAGGGGGGTCAAATTATGGGAACTCTTTCATCCAGGGGGCAAAGGGCTTGATTCACATAGTTTTGCACGAATTACACTGACTTGCCCGAATTTGTTTCATATACATTGAGAGTTGAATTTGGATGTCACTCCAGGGGAGACAACTTATGTGAATCAAAGATATCTACTTCACTGGCCAAATAATCTTTAATATTTTTCACTAATTCTTAATATACAAATCCCATTTAAGTATGCATGATAAACATTATTGACTGTTAAATTATGACAACTTTAGATTTATTGATAAGTCATTGGCCTCTGCTGTTGATAGCTCTTCATCATCCCCACCACCCATGGTGGAGTGGGGGGACCTGTACTATAGATAGACAAACAAATGTTGCTTTTCATTTAGAGGCTAAGTTTCACTAGACAAAATCAACCTAAAATGGCATAAAACAAATAATTTCTAATTTTAAAATTTGATTTTTTTTTTCTCAGCTCTCTAAGTTTTCTTCCTTTTTCTTCTCCAGATCGTGTCAAAGAATCCCTTCAAGAAATCTATCTCATGACAAACATGTGAGCATTAAATATAGTATTTTAGATATCAAAACAGTTTGTCATCATGTAAGGATTTTTATTTTATATTGTCATTTTTGTTGCTTTCTTCTAGAGTTGTAACTGAGCTCTTAAATGATATCCGAAATTGCATCAGTTGCCTTTACAAATTGTCCGAGAGTGTCTCCACCCTGGACATGTTGCTGTCCTTCGCTCATCTGTGCACCCTCTCAGAATATGGTAAGTTTTTCATTGAGTTTCTTTTCCTCTTGTAAAACCAATTTTGATAATTCAATGTTAAGAGAACTGAAGAGAAAACAACAAAGTGTTTAGTCTTAAGTAATCAGAATTCTTAGATGAAGCATTTTCTTTGGTTGTTACACTTGAAATATCATGGGTTTTTTTACTTCATGAAAAATAATGCAAAAAGTGAAAGATGTAATCTTTTTCAAAATGGGTATAATTCGTTATTATTGGAGGTTTTTGAGCTCTTAACAGCAATGGTGTTTAGCCAAGAAGTTAGATTAATTTTCAAGTACAAATTCAAATTAGAACATAATGCTACTCAAGCTGCTGATAATGTCAACAAAGCATTTGAAGTAAACACTACTATGTGCGAACTGTTCAGCGTTCGTTCAATAGGTTTAGGTCAGGGAATATGGATACCAATAGTAAACCTGAAGGGAGGCCAACAACTGTTCTTAACAATAAAGAATTATCCACAGCTGTGGATAGTGACCCATGAACAAAGGTTCAAGCACTTTATGGCAACTGTATCACATTATTCTGAAGGCAATAGGAAAGGTTAAAATGTTAGAAACATGGGTCCCACATGGACTGAATCAAATGCTCCATGATTGTTCCAGATCCCCACATCTCTCAGCTGACTGTGTCGGAGCTTAGAGAACTGAGATATGAAATGTTGCAGCATCCTCCATATTCACTTGACATTTCTCCAACATCATCCTTTCGAGCATTTTGAACTTCATATCTGTAATGTTTATATATATGTATGTTAAATCAATAAACATGCCAAAGCAAGCTCCCAGAAGCCCCCATTCGTGGACCGGAAGTCGGAACGGGGATACATCAGTTCTTCACAGGCAAACAGCCCTGTCACACATATCTCTTGTTCTGTCTTCTTTTCTTAACACGCTAAACATGGTTACGAAACAAACGCATTTGGACCTCACACAGCTAGAACAGAAAGACCAACAAAGTGAACAAAGGCACTAAACACAATGGAACATTATAATATCCATAATAGAAGGTTCAATAATAGGGAAGCCATAATTTGTGCTTTTACTGAATTTGTGACCACTAAACCAAAAGAATTTTATAGAGATGGCCTGTTATATCATTAGAGGATTATTGGAAAAAGGTTATTTCTTCAAATGGGTCATATTTACCGCTTTTGTTGTTTATATCATCCTTCATCTTACTATTCAAAAAAACATTTCATATCCAACAACCTAATATTTTAAAAAATTGCAAGGAATTCTTTTTATCTTCCCTTTGCATAGAAAAGGCGTTTCAGGTTTTTATTCTTCTATTTCATCATTAACCCTTTCAAGACTAATCTAATATGGTGCTTAATGCTTGAACTAAAATGTCCCAGTTGACTTCTAAAAGATTTACTGGACATATACCATAAATTGTAGCATACAAGTCGATCTCAAGATTCTTTGCTCAAAATCCAGGTTTAGTCCTAGACATTTTTTACTCATTTTTACACTCGTTGTATAAGTCGTCCCCCAGTTTTTGAATGATATTTTAACGTGTAGAAATGACAGTTCCAAATCCTACATCTTTCAGCTGACTGTATCTAAGCTTAGAGAACTGGGATATGAAGTGTAATAGGGAAGTCATAATTTGTGCTTTTACTAAATTTGTGGCTACTAAACCTGAAGAATTTTATAAAGACGGCATATCATTAGAGGATTGTTGGAAAAAGGTTATTACTCTAAATGGGTCATATCTTTTATCAAATATTTACCATTTTTTGTTGTTTATATCATATTTCATCTTACAATTCAAAAAACATTTCATATGTAACAACCAAAACACAAACTTTTATAAATAATGATTAAACTATTCTATTTTTCAGTCTCCTCTCGTGATTTTCGTCTTCTTAATTTTCATATGAAAAAGAAAAAATGATTTAGCCAAATGAAATTTTAGTTACTGTTTTCTATTCTGTTTAGTGTGTCCCGAATTTACAGACACAACAGCCATCAAACAAGGCAGACATCCAATCCTGGAGAAGATCAGCATGGATCCCCCTGTCCCGAATAATACGGTAAGATTTCTTTTTCTTACTTTATGCAACAAGATGTTGTGAAATTTTGGTAATATTTCAATATCTATTCACATCATCCTCAGCAAAAGTTATGATTGGAAGAGACACATGCTCCTTATTTGATAGAATGCATACATACAAATCTCTTTATTTTATTTATATATTTGTATTTGCACACAGAAGGTGCAGAGTGGTGTAATGGTTACTGCCACAGAAAATGGAATTAGTTCAAGTTTCAGCTGAAGGTGTAAACACTTTGCACTAATGCCCTTGGGAAAGGCATAAATCCACTTTTCCACCAGCAATGGGTAAATAGCAGGGCAGTTGAAGCCATCTAACACTGTGAGGCAGTCCATTTAAGACAGTGTTTCCCAACCTTTTGTTAGTCCAGCACCCCATTTGATGACAAATCGAATCGGCCAGCACCCTTCCTTAAATCTGTAATGGGTCATTAAATTTTATATTTTATATAACTTCTCTGCACTTTGTTGCATCGGGCGTTTTTTAATATATCAGGGATTGGGCATATGTAAATGTAGACAGTGTAGACCAGTGTTTCCCAACCTTTTGTTAGGCCAGTACACCTATTGATGACTAGTCGAATTGGCCAGCGGGGTAAATATTCTGTAATGGTATTCAAAAAGGCATTTACGATTTAGGTCACTCGTTTATAGGCTCTCAACTAATAAATGTCTTTATAATTAACATATTCTGTTGGATATAAAATTATCCAACGATTGATTTCATAAATAAGAATAAAAAGTTTTATTTGAATTTGTTTCTTATACATTTTTGATAAGATCTACCACAGACTTTTGGCAAAAAGCAACGTGTCGATAAAAACGTTAGAAATTTAAAATCTATTAATTTTATTGTAATAATCTTTGTGTTATTAATAAAAGAAAGATTGTAGAAAATTTTTCTTGAGACCATTTCCAGCATCCCCATAAATGAATTTGAGCACCCCAGGTTGGGAAACGCTGATCTAAGAGAAAGTTACTTTTAATCCTTTTTATTTGCGCAACGAATATAATCTTAATTGAATTCCTTGTTATCTTTTCAGTATGCCTCAAATGACAGCAATTTTATTATAATCACAGGACCAAATATGGTAAGTTGATTCAGACGTTCAGTTTTCATAATTAAAATGATTTATGTGAAGAAATTTTCTCAGAATTTGTTGTCTTGTGTCGTCAGAACTGCAATTTCAAAATATTTCTGTCTAGTGTAAGGGAGATAACTACGATCGTTCTAATGAACAGAGTGTTTCCAAAATTACATCCCATTTTAAGAAATATTTCCACTTTGTCATGAAGACATTTCACAAGTATTGTACAGTATTTCCTTATACTGAGAATCTATCAAGAAAAAGAAAAATTTCAATTGTATAAGTAAAAACTATTTGAATATTTTCAAGTGAGATTATTGTTCTTTAATAGAAAAAATCATAGTAAAAGAAATTGGATTTTATTGTGTAAAAGAAATCAATGGATTTTGGTGTATCAATCTTAAATTACCATATTTGATGGCATATACATTCCGCCTTATTTCACCATAAAATACTGAGAAAACTGCATTTCCCTAGATTCTTCTCATTTATCACCCAGTTTTTATTTAACTCCTCCTCAAGTTTTGTCAGTTTCTATCAGCTGGGGCCTAGAATGCGCCAACTGCATCCCCTGCAGAGGGGTAAGACCATCTCAACGAGGGGACATCTGCTTATTCATCAAAATCGTAAGACTCTAGTTAAGGAAAAAGAACCTTTCACCAAAGTTGCAAGAATCTAGTTAAGGAAAAGTAACCTTTCACCAAAGTCGCAAAACTCTAGTTATGGAAAAGTAACCTTTCATCAAAGTCGCAAGACTCTAGTTAAGGAAAAGTAACCTTTCATCAAAGTCGCAAAACTCTAGTTAAGGAAAAGTAACCTTTCATCAAAGTTGCAAGTCTCTAGTTAAGGCAAAGTAACCTTTCACCAAAGTCGCAAGACTCTAGTTAAGGAAAAGTAACCTTTCACCAAAGTCGCAAAATTCTAGTTAAGGAAAAGTAAACTTTCACCAAAGTTGCAAAACTCTAGTTAAGGCAAAGTAACCTTTCACCTAAGTTGCAAAACTCTAGTTAAGGAAAAGTAAACTTTCACCAAAGTCGCAAGACTCTAGTTAAGGAAAAATAACCTTTCACCAAAGTCGCAAAACTCTAGTTAAGGAAAAGTAAACTTTCACCAAAGTTGCAAAACTCTATTTTTAAAAAAGATTTTAAACTGATTTCAGCATTAAATGACTCATCAAGGTTTGATATGCCACTAAACAAATCAATCAATCAATCAAGTTCTGGCCATCAATGTGGGGCTGGACAATGATAGTTATGTTCATCTTTTGTGTCATTTTTTTAATATACTCTAAATAGGCTTTTTTTGACAGCAGTTAATTGTGTCATTAAGTCAGCTTCAGTGTAGTTAGGCTGGCTTTAAACTGATAAGAAAAATGGTAGTTAAATTTGGTATGTCCGATATCAGAACAAAGATTATTTTTTTAAATATTGATATTCTCGGATGTGACCATCTTTTCACTTAGGCTGTTCCATGCATTTGCCACTCTTGCAGAGAAGAAATTTTTTCTAACACCAATGGAGGTCTGAATTTGTAGTTTATGGCTGTGTCCTCTGGTTTTACTGCAGATGAAGACATCATTATATGATGTCAAATACCATATTTTCTTTTTTCTTAGAATGAAGTTTATTGAAATATATTTGTTAATCATTTTTCCTTCTTAGAGTGGTAAATCGACATACCTTCGACAAGTGGCCCTTCTGCAAATTATGGCTCAGATAGGATCCTATGTACCTGCTGTGTATGCGTCATTCCGGATTTGTGATCAGATTTTTTCCCGAATCGGGAGCGATGATGACCTCGAGACTAATGCTTCAACCTTCATGTTGGAGGTAAAAACCTTTTTTTTTATATTCTAAGAACTCCTACAAGCTTATATTCTGATGCTTCAGGTATCATCTGATTTAGGTCACTCGTTTATAGGCTCTCAACTAATAAATGTCTTTATAATTAACATATTCTGTTGGATATAAAATTATCCAAAGATTGATTTCATAAATAAGAATAAAAAAATTCATCATTTGTGACCAATAAGACTTAGAATTTAGAAAACAAAAATAAATAATTAAAATAAAAAAGGTCCTTTGGAGTTGAAAAGTCTTGCATCAGAAATAAAAAGAAAAATAGCATCCAAAATGCAATATAATTTATTTTGTCTATATTATTACAACTTGTTAATCCCCATGAAAAGATTTGCAGATATGCAAGACTTTAGAATTTGGAAACAAGGCCTGGTAGATCCGAGACATGGCTAGACTTTGGAAAACCAATGGTGCAAGACTTAGGACTGGAGGTTTTAGAAATGTGTTATGAGGCTAGGTAAAGAAATCCAGTAGAGGTAATACAGTCTTTTTGATCTGAAGTTTTTATGGCTGCTAAAACATGATACCCGGTGTGAGCAATTGCATTTTAGTCTAATAAAACAATGAGAAAACATTTCCTACACTCTGATCAACATGGTCACATTTTTTTAAAAATTCAAAATTCTATTTACTATTGCACATCGATACTTATAATTATGATAATTATAAAGACATCTATTAATTGGGAACCTATATTTGCTTGTCACCAGGGTGAGCAATTGCAATTTACACGATTTAGGCAGCTTGTTTCACAATCGCTCACACTGGTGTCGAGCAAATATAGGTTCCCAATTAATAAATGTCTTTATAATTCTCATATTCTGTCGGATACAAAATTATCCATTCTTTGAATTTCAAAGTTAATTATGAAATACAGTTCTTTCCAAATTTGGGATGGATCACTGAATCTCTTCTTTGCATCTTTGATGTTGTCGGCACAACGTTTTGGTCGATTCATTCTTCAGTGCTCATCAGGTTTACAATCCAAGAAAAGAGGCAAACCTTTCCTTCTCCAGCCAATTAGGGCAAAGAATAAATATCGACCGGATCAATCCGTTTCAGCAGCTCGCTGGGTACACAGACATAACCATCATTGTGTTTGGGAAACCCCCCCCCCCCCATGTATAGTTTGGAATAGCCTGGGTACTTCGTTGGCAGGATGGTTACTGTTGTGAAATTAATGTTGTTTACTGTGTAAGCTTGGGTTAATGACAGATTAAAAATGCAACAAAATATTATGTCCTTAACAGAGATCCTTTATTCATATAGTGATCGTAATCAACCTAACACGCGTGTGTACTACGAAGCAATTTTTCCAACTGATTAACAATCACTGCCCCGTTCCAGAACGTGAAACGGCGCCCCCTAGCGGCAGTCTTCTGCCTAAGGGGAATAATACATGATACTTACTTAACATACCGGATCTGGTATTTTGTATTCAAGGAACTATTTTGTTTAAGCACCACCTGTGGCCTCGTTTTGAGATCTAGCGATGCTCACTATAAAAAGCACAATGTTATTACGTTCTACTGGGAATGTACTTTTTCAGTTTAATAAAACCTCAGATCGAGGTAAGCGTTTACTTTCAATTACAGCTCGTCTTTATGCATTTGCTTACTATTACAGTTACAACTGATTCTCAGATTATGCACCTGACAAGGGCTGAAGAATGGATCAGCCGAAACGCTGTGCTGACAACATTAAGGATGCAAAGAAAAGATTCAATTATCCGAATAAAATTTGGAAAACATGAAATTAGTCACTCAATAGAAACCATCACTTGACCAATGTCTTTTGGCAGCTTGCTATGTTGGGGGTGATCAATTAAAAACATTGGAAAAAGGAGTGATCAATGAATAAGTTACTTCTCTCACCTTTTGTTAGGCAGTGATTGCTAAAAAAAAGTCTGAATTTTCAAAAAACAAGCGTGAATGCTGCTGGACACAAACTAGTGATCAATTTAGCAAAAACTTACATTGTAAATTGAACTCCCACTAAAAATCTATTGAAAGGGGTGAAATTTAAAAAAAACAAAAAAATGTTTTGTCTAAACATAATAAGGAGTAAATGTTGAAATTTTGAGCCCTCTAGCTCCATTGTTGCAGCCTGTACATGTGATACATACATAGCCAGGCAGCCAGCAAGACCAACTTTAAAACTGAAGAAATCTATGTTGACAGTTTTGGTTGATGGTTTCTAATTAAGATGATTGTAAATAGTAGTTGAAATTGATTCAATAGGTTGGAATATTTCATCTAATAATAGAAATAGAAATACAATTTGGAATGTTAATGACTCTCCTCAAAGCAACAGACATAAATACTGTATTATTTACTGCAATTGAAATGTAGATAAATATTGAAAAACTTTCTATTCATCTTGACTCTTCTTCCCATCTTTATTTTTTTTTGTTTTTTCAAAATTCCCAATATTTTTCAATATGCAATGTTAGTTTATGCTAAATTGGTCACTAGATTGTGCCAGCTTGTTTTTTGAAAATTCAGACCTTTTTTAATGATCACAGCCCAACTCTTTAATACTCACCCCTGTAGCTGAAGCCAGACGCACATAAGATAGGGTAAAATTTCAAAAGAACCAGGTGTCCAGGTGTAAGACTTGGGATGAGAAGTTACCAGACACCACCGTGCGCTCCCGATGATAGGGAATCGGTCTTCACAGACAGACAAAGTCGTTTTTCGCCCAGCCTTGTCCCCACTAATGAGAATATAAGTGGGATCGGAGGTCTCCCTGGTGAATTTATGGACATTTTCCTCCGTAGAAAGGCGACCCCAAATTTGATCGTGCCAAAGCCGGGGTCAGAATAAATTGACCTTGTGACTCCAGGGTTAATCCGAAACACGTGTTCAGTGCACACATTTCTTGGCCCATATTAAGGCACTGCCTGGGCTCTTACAGCCAGTCCCGCAGAAATCGTCTAGGGCGTACAGTCTCTCCTCATCCGATCACAACATCAGAATCCTAAGACCATCTACACCGGCAAAAGGTGAATTACGGTAACAGAAAAGAGTTTTTACCTTTGTCTCAAACCTTTGTGCTCTGGCTCAATTCATCTCGAACTAGATTGCCACTCCAAACAAGCTTCATGAACTCATTTCTCCAGTAGATATCGAGTGATTGTGCGTGTGTTATCTACAATGTTCCAAACCGTCTAGATGTGTTTCGCCTAATTCACGGCCTTATTGTATTTACAGTTTTCTACGTTCAAACATGGACGTTGTGTGTGTTATTTACAATGTTTTTACCGTCTATATGTGTTTGTGTATTTGTCTAATTCATGGCCTTATTATTGTGTTTGCGGTTTTCTACGTTCAAACGTAAACGTTGTGTGTGTCGGTTTACGATGTTAACCGTTTTATATGTATTGTGTATTTTGCCTAATTCATGGCCTTATTATTGTGTTTGCAGTTTTCATGTTGTACTGAATGTTGTACTGTACGTAAAGTTAACGTGTAATAAAGATCGTTCATGTACACCAGTATGAAGCGTCAAACCTTTTCCTTCGTCACGAGTACGAGCCGGGCTGTAGTTACAACCCCCAACACATCATATGTGGGTGACAGGGATAATTGTATTTTCATTTTCCCCCTTCTTCCCATCCACATTCTTTGTGATTTCACTGCTGTAAAATTCTTCTAGTTTTAATCTTGCTGTTTCTCTCTTTGCCTTTCTCTCCTCCAGTGAATAAACTAGTGATGACCAACCTCTTGTGTCAAAATTTTAATTTTTCAAATATCGGAGTCTCACTTACATCTATACAGGTATTTTAATTTTAGGTAAATGCTTATAGATAAGCATACTATTTTTCTAATATATTTATATATTTGAAATTTCAAAATATACTTACAAAACTAGGTTAATAAAATGAAATCAAAATATTTTTTTTTTCAAAGTCCATCACGTGTCACCTAAAAACCTGTGGCATGTCCCTGCTGAGCTATCACTAGAATAAACAGTTTAAGCTCTCTTTCTTTAAACATTTAAGTAATTTTACAAGTAAACAAATGTACTTAAGATGAGACAACCAGATAAGGAAGTTATATTTACTGTATATGCCATATTATAAGACGAATGGTTTACAAGGATATTTGGAGGACTACGACTCACTGCAACTCATCCAAGCCCCACAAACTATCCATGTCGACCTTGGGAAGATGATCCGCTAGTAAATGATACCAGCGCATCAGACACTGTGTAAAGTTTGCATCGTTTTTTTATTTTGTTTTTTTTTAAAGTTAAATGTCCATCTTATATATAGTATTCAGCCAAAAATAATTAGAAGTGATAAATTTGTAAATTGCTATTTATTTTGGGCCCTACACTGTAGTGTAGTTTGTGTATTGGCTTATCTGGTTATGGTCCTGTCAAAAATAAAATTAAGAAATTATGAATATCGCAGAATTTTTCCGGGCCCCTGGTAGCTACACGCCTCTAGGCTTAAGCCTACTCAGCCATATCGTATAATCTAGCCCTAGCTCTACCTAAGATCAAAGTGTTGCTCTGTGGCCTCTGCCTAGGATCAGTATCTGTGCGCTCATTGAAAAGTGTTACAAACAAAAATATACACATTGAATTATGTGGATGCCTTTCGTGAGATATGTTGAACAAAGTTAATCTGATTTAGACGTTGTCTACCTTTTACCAGAATTGTGTGTAAAAGTTAGCTTCTTCAACATTTTAAAAAGTACTGTATGTGCCAGACTATGAATTGAAAAGGGTATTTGGAGGACTACCACTCAATGCAACTCATCCAAGCACCATAACTGTCCATATCGAGCTTGATTGGTTGATTGTTTTGTTTAACAGCACATCGACCCTTGATGGGTCATTTAATGTCGATTTTGGTTTCGTTTTGAATACACAATTTATGTAGATGAATTATTGTGGACAAATTATAGTAGGTACATTTTTGTATATCGAATCTGTTTTTTAATATTTTTGAGTATAGTTTCACATCCCTCAAAAATTTGTTTAGATTATGGTTGTATTTGGCATTAAAATATACCACATAAGCCTGACTATAAGACGAATGGTTTATAAGGATATGTGGAAGACTACAGCTCACTGCAGCTCATCCAAGCCCCTTAACCGTCCATATCGGGCTTTGGAAGACAGCCCCCATGTCATAATAGCAGCACATTGGACACAGTGTAATATTTGCATTTCTTTTTTAAAAATCAAATATCTATTTGGAGAGAGAACGGCGAGCATCTTCCTCTTTGGGAGGAAGTTCAGATTATCGACAGAGAACGTTGTTGGAAGCAGAGAAAAATCAAAGAGGCAGCTCACATAAAAATGTTGACTAAATGCATTAGCCAGATAAGCGCCGATTTCAACCCGATGTGGCTTCCACTTCTCAACAAATCCAAACCCGACAGAACAAAGACACAGAAACACCAGTGCCATGCGCTATAAGGGCTACCCACCTTTAAGCATAACCCATCACACTCGGATTTTACACCTGAAGAAGGCCGAAGAATGGATTGGCCGAAACGTTGAATAATAATAACAAGAAGGAGTTCAACCGTCCGTTAGAACCATTTCAATATCTATTGTTCTATTTACTGCAATGGAAATGTAGATTAATATGAAAAACCTTTTTTTCATTTTTACCCATCTCTCCATCTTCATTTTTTTGTGATTTCACTGCAGTAAAGTCATTCATTTCAAACCACACAATAATAATAAAATCCGTATGATTAGTGGATACATAGTAGACAGAAACAACTACTATGTCTCCACTAATCACAGGCATTTTAAAATTCTGTACCACCAAAAGCCTCTACATTCATAATACCATAAACGGTTCTTCTAGTTTTAACTCTTAAATTCATTCTAGTAAAAAAAGTAATTCAAGGAGAGTAACTTTCTGATTAAAATTACCTCCCTTACACTTTTTGGTAATTTTTTTATTTTTCTTTAATTCAATTCACAAAAGAGTTTCATTTTTTAAAATCCTTTTCATTGAAGAGTTCCGCAGCGGATACAAACGCTCTATGAATGAGTTAATGTTCATTTTACCTTGCCTTTCTCTCCATTGAATGAACAGTTCCAATTCTCTCTTTGCCGTTTCTGCTGTCAACATTTTAAGTAGTTTTCCCAGCCATCGTTAAAAGATTCCTATGAGAAGTGAAATAGAACAAAAGAATTAATTTCTCAACTTGCCAATTGTGTCTTTGATCGTTAACAATTTCTCTCCCAGTTGTTATGTCTTCTGGTTGGTGGGGCTCTCCTGCTGGTTAAGAGATTTTCATTGAAAAGACACATGTAGTACAAGGTCAACATGTTCAGAAATTTGAAGTCGCCAAGCAGAGGCACTCATTATACATACATACATATACATGTATCCTTTCCCCTGCTTTTTATGCCACTTAGACTTACATTAGTACAAGTTTACCTTCTATCCAAAATGGCACAAAGCAAAGAAGCAATTACCATTAATTTAGATGGGAACATTTTTGAGCATTCCCAGACATAAAAAAATAACCTTCTTCTCTGTCTAACCTTCTTCTACCGGCCTTGATGTCAAAGGTCAAGGTTGGTCGTCTGCTGATGTGGAAGGCTTGAAATATAACAGTATGCTTGACTGATTAGTCTCACGCATCTTTCTATCATACGGTTCTTTGTAGACTCTCAAAACATCCTGCAAACCTGCTCTAAACCTACATACACCCTACTTTTCTGCAATCATTGCAGCACTGTCAATCGTAGTGATAATCTCATGCAAGATACTTTATATAGTTCTGAGAAGGGTAATTAACATTCAAATAGTTCTTTTCTATAGTTTTGAGAAGGGTCATTAACATTCAAATAGTTCTTCGGATGATTGAACTCCTTCTTGTTTTTGTTGTGAACACAATGTTTTGGCTGATCCATTCTTCGGCCTTCTTCAGGTGTAATATCCAAATGTGATGGGGTAAACAGTCAACATGCTGATATGAGCTGCCTCTTTGATTACAACAGTGTTTAGTCAGACAAGTGCAGTGTTCAACCCGATATGGCTTCGGCTGCTCAACAGGCCCAAACCCGACAAGACAAGGATAAAGAAACACCCAAATCCTACATTATAATGGTTACCCCATCACATTTGGATATTACACCTAAACAAGGCCAAAGAATGATCAACGTAACAACGTAAACAACAAGGAGTTCAATCGCCCAAAGAACTATTTAAAAGAAATACTATTAAAAAATTAATAATAGTTGACATTGCTTCATCCATTAAAAATCCATTAAAAACCCATTAAAACTTCAAAATGTTATTAATAGAATGTTTCCTGACTCCAAGAAATTTACTGTGTACTTCAGTTTTTAATTTGGTCTGGCTGGCTGGATGCCTATGTATATATGTATCACATGTACAGGCTGCACCAATGGAAATAGAGGGCTGAAAATTTAAACATCTAATCTTATTATGTCTAGAAAAAACAGTTTTTGAGTTTTTTTTAAATTCCCCCATAATTGGTTTTTAATGGGGTAGTTCAATTTGCAATGTAAGTTTATGCTAAATTGATCCCTTAGTTTGTGTCCGCCAGCATTCACACTTGTTTTTTGAAAATTCAGACTTTTTACTGATCACTGCCCAACAAAAGGCAAGAGAAGTAACTTAATTGGTCCCCCCTTTTTCCAGTTTTTTAATTGATCACCCCCTACATGGCATGCTGCCAAAAGACGCTGTTCACATGACGGTTTTTATTGATTGACTAATCAAACTTTTTTTTTTTATTCTGTAGATGAGAGAGATCAACTATGCAGTACAAAATGCCTCAAACAATTCACTGATCGTCATTGATGAACTTGGCCGAGGTAAGTAATTCTTGTCAAGTTGTCCTTGGATTCGGTCTTTTTGATGGTTTTCTTTCCAGGGCAAAAGACAACACCCTAAATCTGCTGTCAAATCAGGATTTATACATCCCTATTTTGTCAGTAGAGTTTGCCTTTATTCCTGACCATAGACAATCCAGTCTTTCCTGATTTTTAATGCATTTCTATAGTAAAATCATTAACAATACATTTACATTATAATAGCTCTTTAATGCTTGTGTTAATTCTTGACCATTTGAAAGTATGTTTTGTTCATAAGATGGACATTCTTAACCTGGAGAATTACTGTGTATACATATATATAGTAAGTAGTCATAAATATGTGACGCAGTTGTGCATAGATATATTAGTAGACCACTGTTTTCAACTGAAGAAGGCTCAATACATTAGTAGAGCAAAAATAAGATAATTCATCTGATGATCTAATTGTGAAACCAGTTGTGCAGGTTATTATGAACCAATAAAAATGATTTATATATATATATATCATCATCATTATCATCATCATCATCGTAAGTCCACTGCTGGACAAAGGCCTTTCCCATCTCCTTCCAGGACAACCATGATTGCACTAAACTCTGCCATGTTTTACCGGCAAACCTTTCTATCTCACCCTCCAGAGGTAATTTGACAATGTGGAAATGAAAGATTGAGAAAAG
>VCCN01002982.1:99292-121537 GCA_006491835.1 Architeuthis dux | reverse complement strand
ATATTAATGACCCTTCTCAAAACTATAGAAAATGTTTATATATGTTTTTCGTTCAGAATCCCAGATTCTTTCAACAAGAAATAAATTAAATTGCAAATTGGGGTTTTGTCTTGGCTAATAACGATGATTATGTTGTCACATGGGATGAATGGGATTTTATTCTCTATTCAAGAAATGTGATATATTTCTCCTTACCTGACTTAGTTGCGGGTCAAAACGTATATTGGACTTTCTAGAAAAAAGTGGACTTTTGAAGCCGGTGATTCGATTCCAAGGTCCGTGGAAGTCATAAGTCATCACATTTAAGAAGTCTACATACCTGGAAGACGAATATAAGAAATCAAACGTATTCATTGCGTCGATTATGCGTGCGAAATAAGCACAGAATATTTACGAAAAATTCTCCGAGAAGACAAAGATATTGAACAATATTAGGAGCAAACCTGAAAGTTTCACGAATTTCTTTCGAAGAGGACATTAAACAGGTTTCCTCCTGGTGCAAGATAACGAAAAGAAGCGAGGATCTTTAGATCCGTCATATCAGAGAAAAAGTGTGGGGGTGGCATAACGGTTACTTCGACCGATGCTGTTTACGTTTGTAACGGACACATGTGTATTTTTGCACTCACACACTCCGGTCAACAAGTGAAACCACTTGACACACACATCTTTCCTTGAGAACACCCAGGTTTTTATTCCGAGAAACAAAGTTATTTTGTCCGCCTGTGCTTTTGGATAACCGGCTTTTCGTAACATGAAAAAAAACGGTACTTGACTCGAAACACGATACCTTTTGCAGACACGAAGTCTGTAAAAACGTTGTACCTTGTTACCTTACTTCTTACCTTAGAACTTATGACGAAACCCATTCCAAGGACGACATTTCGACCAGTCACTCATCCTCCAAGAAGACGGACTATTCTTCATTTAGTCTGATTTGTTGCCTGACAAATCCATGGCGGTTCCACCTTTTCCACCCTTTTAGAGACGCGCTTCTGATTATGTACGTACGCATTCATACATACACTCTCTACCTTAACATCTTCAACAAATTAAGGACACTTACTAAGAAGTAAACTGAACCTTTTAAATACATTCTTTCTTCTCAACAGCTGAGAACTACTTTATTGTTATGTCTTCTGTAATAAATATACTTCTTATTGTTGTTGCAAAGTATTTGTATTCCTTATTCTCATTGCTGTATTACCATGTGCAACCCATGCATTTTCAGTCCTTTTATTATTGCAGGAACAGACAGAGAAAGAAAGATCTCTCTTATGCATATCGATAACATTACCCTTTCTACCTCTCTAGTATCATCAGCACGTAAGCTTGCTTACGGCAGTCTGACCCTTACAGGCTATTACTATTACTACTATTACTACCACTGCTACTGTTAGTTTATCGTCACTACTACGGCCATCTAGAGATTACTACGATCGTTGTTATTGTTTTCACCGTTAACCTTTCTACTATCACATGGAGTCAGATATATTTAATAATGGTGTTAATTACATCAAGATTAGCTCCATTTACACGTTCAAAGGCATAAACCCACTTCTCCTCCGGCTATGAGTAAATAGCAGGGCAGGTGGAGCCAATTTGCTTTGTAGGACAGTCTGTCAAAGAGAAGTTTGGCTGTCGGAATAGCCGGTCCCAAGCCCGAGGTAAAAGAGGAGTGTTCAGCGTGGGACTAGCAACTCCAGCCCCCGTAAAACCTATTTGCTCCCAAAGCTGCAGCAGAGTGGTTGTGGCCCTATGCCACAGGTGGAGTTTTCAGGAATAAGCAACATGAACAAATATCTCAGAAGAAGTGTCTAGAATGTTGAACCAAAGGCCAGAACAACTTGACCCCTGTTCTCTCTGTAAGTTGCATTTTTGCCATAACCCTCAATATAATTTGCGAGTTGTCAGTCTGTGACAGCAAACAGAAGAGAGGAAGTGCGTAAACGAACACACAGACACGAATTTGGCTGTCCTGCTGTGTGTGTGTTCGTGCTTTGGTTGCTGATCATATAATTACTGCTACTACTGCTGATGTGTCAATTTCGTTTTTTTAACCCAAATGAATACAAGCATTTTAGTTAACCTTTTCAAATTACTGTGTAAACCTACTGACACAGAACACAGATTTAAGTATACCATTAGCAAATATGTTAACTGGGAGACGAGATATGAAATTCTGTTTTTTCTGTGTGCTGGCGGCCATTTTGTCTTATGCAGAGGAAGTAGTTCTTCCCAACTTTTTCTTGGAAACATTTTTAGTAGACAGAACAAAAAACATTTTCATTTTTACATCTGGGTTGGTTTACTTCTTGTGCGTCCCATTTCGAATTATCTACCCCCCCTTCTTGTTCGCTTAACCCCAACGATGTATAAACTTCGAACGGTTTAATAACGATATTAATATCACGAACAAAACCATATTTTGGACAGAAAAAGAAGAGTGTATTGTCGTCCATATCCCGAAAGACAACACACCGGGACCAGGGATTTTGTTTCCTATAATCAGTCGTGTGTTTTTTGGTCCCTATAAGCAGTCATGTATTTTTTGGTCCCTATAAGCAGTCGTTCTTTTTATACAGATTTACATAACAATGGCAAAAATATGACATACGTTTGATTCTGCTGTTGCCCAATTGGTCCTACAAAGCAATTATGCTTGTAGCTGATGTTCCATTTTACTTTCCATTTAATCCATTGTAGGTATTTGAACTGCGCGCTTGTCAACTGCACAGTTCAGGCTTCCTTGTGGAATTTAGCCCCCCCTCCCAAAAAAAAGAATAGAGATGGTGGGAATATTTAGTCTACTTACTTGACTATTTCGGACACTTCGTAGCTAGTGTCAACCCGCTTCCGACCCACACCAACAGCCGCAGACAGCAGGAGACGCTTCCTGCTCTTGGCTTCTTCATGGATAGTGTCCCAGAGAGTCTGAAATAATAATAAAATATGATAGGACACAATATATATATGTTCTGAACAGTAAAAAAGACACTTAAACAATTTTATTTTTTATCTTTTCTCCAGACCAGTTTCGCCCAACTTGGCATCTTCAGGGGAGAATTTCTTTGTGAAAAAAACTTTTAACCAATTGTTCTTTTTGAAAAACAGTCAAGAAAACGCTGCATTTCTTTTTCAAACTCACGTCAAGGGAAACAAAACGCTATAGATAAAGTTGAGAAAGCAAATATGAACGTACATATATGTACATATATGAATGTATGATTATATATATAATATTGGTTGTATGATACACTTATGCATCAATATCCTCGTAGACCGTAGTTACACATAAAATAAATAAATAAAAAAAGATTAAAGATCACATAAACGCATACAAACACGCCCACATAAAAAATGGATATCAACCAGCCATTCACATAACAACAAAAAACTAGATGTATAAAAACAATTGGAAATAACATTTAAATGTTCATTATGAAAATTTATATGTGAAACCAGCAGTACCGCTTGTAATGAACCATTAAAATTAAACACACATACAGATATATATGTATTCCGGAATAGGCCAAAGGGAAATTTAGAATCTTTAAAAAATTAATATGCTAAAATATGCTCCACAGTTCCTTTAGTAAATCCAGAAACTTTGGTGGCCATAGTTCTAGCCGTCCTCAAGTTATGCGATGGCAGACAGACGGACAAAAAAGACATTTGGTGAATTATAGTAATCTTGAGCTGACACTCGACCGGCCTTGAAATGCGTGTGTCATTAAAAACCAGTGTCTTCAGAGGGGCCCCGATCTAAAGAATGTTCGCCGGCGGCCCGACGAAGCATTTAGAGAGTCTCGGTAGCAGAGTTGCAGAGCTTCACGATCGCAGAGGTGTTCTCACACAACGTCACAAAACCTCGCGTAATACGAGTAGATAGCATGAAGCCTATGGGCAGACTGACTCAGTAGGCTGGGTTACAATGAGCGTTAGCTGCTCGCGAATTTCCGTTGATTTAAAGAGTGGGGTCAGCTGTGTGAATGTCGCACTTCACCTTAGTCACAGGCTGGAGGGTTAGCTCGTGTAGATGGCCGCCGTCTAAGGATCCCATAACCATGGAAAACCATCCCCAAAATCTTCGTCCATAATCAGGTTTTGCAAATGTTGTGATACTATTTCTCCACCATATTTTGTTATGTAGTTAAAGGCATCGGAATGATACATTTCATCGTTGGTTTGATTAAATTTAATTTAATTTTGATTACGGTGTAATCTGAAAATTTGTGCTTTTGATTTTTGGGAAAGGATTCTACATTTGATCCGGAGATTTTGAATAATCTCAATCCAAATCTATCTGTGAATTATTTCCACTGGCATCAACCAGTAGATCATTTGAAAAAAAACAAAACAGATGAGGACAGACATTGTATAGCAATGATAAGCAAGCCAATCTTGCTGACCGTTGTTTGTGAGTTCGATCGATCTCTTAGTATAGTATAGATGGTCTGATACCAATTCATGCTAAGTTACTATACTTATATGATGAACAGCGTGATTTTATTGGTTGGCTGTCCGTAACACTTGACTCCCTCACTCAGGGTTAAAGATTTGCTGATAAAAGTACCCCCTTCCCACCATTTCAAACTATGGACTCTTCAACTGAAACAAATTTGCTATTATTTTTTCTTAGAAAATAGTTTCATAGAAATTCAAATATATCCGTGAATATTTTCACGGGTATTAACTAGTACTTATATAATGAGCAATGAGACTTTTTTGTTTTTCTGTCTGTAACACAGAACTCTTCCACTCAGATACAACAAGGTGTGATCGATCCACTTACCTTCAGTAGTAGTGTATATTGATGCTTCTCGTTCCGCCGAGGGTACTCCCAGTCGATATCTATTCCATCGAAGCCATATTGTCGTGTATACTTTACGATGTTTCGTGCAAAAGTTTTACGGTTTTCATCAGAGGCTGATGCCAACTCGAAGCCCTTCTCGGCGTCCAACTGTCCCCCAACAGACAACATGGTCTTCGTGTTGAAACCATTTTTCAATCTGTTAAAGGCTGCGTAGTTGCCCTTCAGGTCATTGGGTTCAGTTGCGTAGATGTTGAGTTTGCTGTCAATCTTGACAAAGGCGTACATCAGATGCGAACATAACCTGGGATCGATCCCGCTCACCTCTAGTCGGGCCGTGGAGACGTTCTTCAGAGGGGACCAGTTTGGGAAGTAGCAAACACTGAGGAATTCTTTGACTGCAGACGGAAAAATAGATATTTTTATTGAGAGAGAGAGAGAGAGAGAGAGAGAGAGAGAGAGAGAGTGAGAAGAGAGTGAGAGAGAGAGAGAGAGAGAGGCACCCACGAATCATATCATTTATTTTTAATCGCAAAATACTACACGAGTTGTTTTTTTATGTGGGTAAGTACCAAAGTTTATCTGGGTTCCTCGTTCTTTGCCGCAGACACCAGTGCAATGGGGGAAATGATGTCAAAAGGACGGATCCCTTGTGATCAGGCCCAAATCTCTTTAGTATTTACTCATTGCCTGAAGGCGGTGAGAATCAATATCTCTATAGCCCAGTGTATGTGGCTGCGTGTGTAGTCAAACTCTCTATAGTGGTTCTTTATATGGGGTGGGGGCACGCACCCCCAAGTGGTGCGCAAGGCAATTTGAGGGTGAGAACTTTTTTTCCGTTGTTTATGTACACGACTTTTGTTCTTTCTTATACATCGTTTTGTATGCATGTATCTATGTATCATCGAGGGGGTCGCAGGTTAGGTACACACGGCAACACGAGCAATTGTTAGTAAGACCAACCACCGGCTTGCCAGTCGAAGCTTCCTTCTGCTTACGGCACCTTGTATTCCCCAGTGGTCACCCATCTAGCTCGACGTTGCTTAACTTCGGTGATCTTACGAAAACCGGTGTCCAGAGAGGTTCCTCAATCCTAGTCTTTGTGCTGAGTGTTTAGCGGCGAGGCATTGCGTACCATTTTTAAAGTCTTTGGTATGACTCGGCAGTGGATTGAACCACGGCCTACTGATCCGGAAGCAAGCACTCTACCACTGAGCCACGTTTTATTAGTAACTAGTTCCAAAGGTGCATGTTTGGAAGGGGCCGGACTTCATGGTGTGTGGTGCGGCCTGTCTTAATTGTCATGTAAAATAATTTTCCATCCGTTGTACGAAACTACGGCTTCGAAGTATTTCGGTTACTTCTCTTCAGTGTTGCCAATTTAGATATTTTATATCTGAATTTAGATAATTCTAAAGAGCTGGTCAAGGGAGATTATTTATAGAAACCAAGAAGAAAGCGCGCTGACTAATATGTCTGGCGAATGTCAACTGCGTACTGACAGATTTCTTCAATTGTAGTTAAATATCTTAAAACTTAATTTTGACATCTGATAAATTTTAACATTATGTTATTTACAATTTTTAATATTAATTTTGCCAATTTTGACTTTATTCATTAGCTTTATTTTTTAGCCTTAAGATTAAAGGATGTGAGAAAGACTTTGAAATCTTTCAAGGGTGCTAGGGTGGAAGCAAAGGTTAAGAACTGCTGGCTTAGTACAACACATGTAGGGAAATGTAGGGAAATGGGGCAAAGAGGATTGTGTTACGCCAATATTGCAAGTGAGAAGAGTATGCCAGCGTAGAAAATCAGCTTTTGAAATCTTGACTTTGACCGTGGCTCGAACACCAACCTCATCCACCACTGGGACAGACGTAACTATTTTCCCCACGTGGCAGACGACTTTCACTTTCTCTATTCTCTAATCCTCTACCGGGGTTCCATCTTGGACGTCGGGCTCGCCCCCGGTCCAGAAAAGGGGGTGCCAGCCTTGAAAAAGATTAAGAACCGCTGGTATATAATATAAGTACGGTCAAATTACCGAAGTTAAGAAACGTCAAGCCTGGTCATTACCCAGATGGGTGACCGTCATGGAATACCAGGAGCCGAAAGTCAAACCAGGCATAGGAGTCGCGCCCAACCCTCTCCGAAAGGATAGTAGCGACAGCGGTTCGATTCCCGGTTGGAGCAAAGAAGAAGAAATTAGAAACCGTCAACCAAAACTGTCAGCATAGGTTTCAAGTTAGCCAACCACCAGCCAGCCAGACTGTGTATGTATCACGCGTACAGGCTGCGCCAATGGAGCTAGAGGGCTGAAAATTTAAACATTTACTCCTTATATCTAGAAAAACCTTTTTTTTAAATCTCCCCCAAATAGTTTTTTTAGTGTGTGTGGGTGTGTGTGTGTGGGGGGGTAATTTGCAATTTAACTTAATGCTAAATTGACCACTACTTTGTGACCAGCAGCATTCATGCCTTCTTCTTTTTTAATTCAGACTTTTTAGTGATCACTGCCCAACAAAATGCGTCAGAAGTAACTTATTCATTGATCACCCCATTTTCCATTTTTCTTAAATTGATCACGCCAACACGGCATGCTGCCAAAAGACGTTGGTCACGTGACGGTTTCTATTGAGTGACTAACCAGACCTGTTTAAACTATTTTTAAAAATTTGTTAAAGAAATTGAAGTGGAAATATGATAATGCTGAAATGCCGGAACTCGACGAAGCGTCACGGATTGTTCAGCAAATGGTACCGGAGGTGGATATTCAGAAAAGATGGTCTTACTTTCACCGGCCTTGGTTGTCCCGACGACCATGTAGAGTAAAAAGAGGACAAGGCGCCACATTGGAAATAGAAATGTCCTTCCTGAAAAGAAACAAGAAATAATTATTAGTCGAGGTTTGTTTGTTTTGGCAAAATAATTAGTTTTCATCTTGTTTACCACTGCCAACCCCGTGTCCGTCTGTCCGTCTGCCCGTCCACCCGATATATCCAAAAGTTCTCAATGAATTTTAATAACATTTTATGGGAGGGTTGGCAATGGGCCATGGAAGAATTGATTACATTTTGGAGTAGATTCAGGAATTCTTTCACAGTCACCTCCCCTGCATCGTAACTATTTGTGAACTGATGTTCATTCGGTTTTTAGTGACAATGGCGTTGGCAGAGGTATATGCTCTCTGCGTACTTTCTATATTATATAATGTAATATACAACTATATCTAATACATTATGATAATTATAATGACATTTATTAGTTGAGAGCCTATATTTGCCCGGCGTCGGTGTGAGCGACTGCTAAACGAACGGCCTAAATCGTAAATGTGAATAAAGAAACGAACTCCGTGCGGGAATCGAACCCGCGTCCACCTTGGAAGCTACCTTATACGCAGGTACTGCTCTAACCAACTGAGCTAACGAAGATCTCATGGTAGGTAGAAGTTATTTAATCCTACACTTTGTTGGCTTCTCTATTCTCACGTTCGTTAAATAACCTCTGACGCCATATTTCGGGCTATTATCTTAATACATGAAAAAAATCGAAAAAATCCTGGATCCACACCAAAATTTTAATTAATTCTCCCTTAGCTCATGGTTCATCCTTCTACAAAATGCCATTGAAATTCATTGAGAACTTTTGGAGATATTGACAGACAGACACAGACAAACATGAGTGAATACATACACCTCTTCTAACTTCGTTGGCAGGGGTAAAGAAAGAACAGATTTCCCCCTAAACCTCAATAATTTACACCAATTGTATGGACAGACAGACAGACAGACAGACAAACATGAGTGAATACATACACATCTTCTAACTTCGTTAGCAGGGGGGAAAAAAGAACAGATTTGCCCCTAAACCTCAATAATTTACACCACCAACACCAACGACAGTGTCATTGTCGTCGGGTCAGTGGAGTCAGCAATAATATTGACACAGTCCTTGTTTATCTTAGTGACATTTACGCTTCACACCTTGGTCAAATGGAAGACTTTGGAGGGGGAACAGGGAAGGGGGGGAGACGATACCCTTAAGGTAAGTATGTAAAATTGACAAATCTGTCTGCTTAAAAAGCAAACACACTTTACACTAATCAAACACTAACACACACACTATATGTGTGTGTATGTGCAGGTGTATACACTCAAATATATACATGTGTGTATAAGGGCGACTATATACGTAAATATGTACATGCATATATGTTTATATATCTAATAGTGTATGTACATATATATTGACATATCTAGTTATGTGTGCATAAATGTATCCAAAAATAAGTGTATGTGTCTTTGTGACTTCAGGTAACAGCAAGCAGGACACTTGATGTAGATACAAGAAAAAAGTTACCTGTTCTTCCGCAGGTCAAAAGGTAATCTCAGGTGTCAAGTGAAATGCAATTTAGTTTAATATTCAAGGTTTGTGTTGACTCTGGACGGGACAGGTGATCAGGAGGGGTACACTCAAGTGCTGGTGTCAGTTGAAGGATTATCAAGTGGACGGTACGGGGTGGGGGGATCTTAAGGGACAGGGAAAATTGTTTAAACTGGTAATGTCTCAAAGAAAGTTGACCCCCATAATTCTTATTCGGTTCGGTCAATTCACCTTAAGTGCCGGCTTCGCCTCTTGTTTAATTAAGAAGATATCAGGTTGCCCAACTGACTTGAATCGGCCGAGAAATACTTTGATGTAGCCGATACATTTCGAGAAGATAAGAGAATGAAGAAGATTCAAAATAAAACTTTTCATATGAGTTTTAATTGAACCTCGTGTGTTCGTTTATTAAAAGACTTGAATTTGGGGTGATAGTATTGGCACCAAAATGCCATATCATGTTCTCTGGGCTAGGATTTGGGTCAAACGGTTGACCGGGTCACACTGAAGTCACAACAAAGAAAATGCGTTCGACCAACCAGAGTGGTTTAAGGGTGGCCGTGATTTCAGATCAGCCGGGAGTTGCCAGTTAGAGGCAGTTGACGAGTTAGCAGTGGGTACAGAGAGCGAACGGGTCAACAGCTTCTCCCTACCCGCCAGGGTTAGGGAGGAGAGAGTCGTTAGAATTTTAACAGAAACACAGAATTCAATACTCCTGGTGGCCCGCGAACCGGCCTGGCATCGAAGCTATCAACGGGAATAAAACGAACCCATTTTTTACAATTGAAAATAATGAATTTTGTCGTCTTTCTATCCAGTCACGTGGGAGAGCGTTTTCTCCGGTATAGGCCAACAATGTTTTATTTCCCCCACAGAATTTTCAGCCCCGTAAATGTACAACCCAACGATGAGGCGTCTCTCTCATCGGTGAGAAGGAATACCGGCACTATTCTACAATGCTTGGATTTACCATATTTTAAGGAACCAAAATCATTGTGTGAAGCATATCTTGTTATAGAGGTACTTTGGTTTTACTGAGTGATACTGTTATGGTAGAAGTACCATAACTTTAGACTCAATCTGGGAGTAAATCAACGCGAACTAACGGAAGTCCACACATATAGTACCACTGTCACAACAGAGTGGTCAACAGAACTGAATAGCCTAGTAACAATTAGTATACGCAACAGAACATAATACATTGTATAATACAACAAACGTGATTCTGTACTGGACACATTTATTTTAACCCTTTCAAGCAGGGCTCGAAATTAACGTCGTCATATCGTCCCGGGAACGGTAAAAATGTGTTCGGGACGAACAAATATATTCCCCGGGACGTCTCCGTGATTAAACAATTTTTTTTAAAAATCACATCCGTTCCGGAGGTGTTGGGGGGAGGGGAGATATCTTTTTTTTCCTTCTTTTTTGGTGAGGATTATTTTTCGGGACGGTTTGCATTTCCTTCTAGACGGTTACAATTGTTTTACCGGACGATAGTGAATAAAGTTAACCTGGAGACCTGCTTTCACCTATTGAGGCGCTTAATGCCTGGATTTTTAAAGGTTATAAAAAGCAAAAACAACAAATAGTTCAAGAAAACTGTTCTTTTAATAAATTAAAATAAATCCATATATTAAAGAAACACAATCATGATGGGATACATTTGTCCCAGTAGACATTTATCGTTGTTTAAGTTTTATTATCACTCTGAAGAGAGATGAATATAATATTGCATTTTCACATAGGCCTCCCAGAAATTGCTATGAAAACAGATACCACATCCTAGAATACAACAGATTTACATAAGTGAAATAATTTCTGTGTAAAACTGGCTACTTTAGGCGAAATATGTATAGATCGTATGGGTCCCCAGGCTATATATATCAAAAACAATTATTGGGAAAATATGATCCCATTCAAAATGTCTACTGGGACAAAACCGTTCCAGATGTTGAAATAAAACATAACATATGTAATGAAATACACTGGTTGTGTGTTCGCTTATTAGAAGACTTGAATAGTATTTGCACTTTTACCAAAATGCCATATCATGTTCTCTGGGCTAGGATTTGGGTCAAACGGTTGACTGGATGACACGGAAGTCACAACAAAGAAAATGCGTTCGACCAATCACCGTGATTTCAAATCGGCTGGCAGTTAGAAGTTGGGCAGACAGCAGCAACGGGTAAACAAGTTACGGGGTTTGGCTCCTCAGCCCGTCAGGATGAGGGAGGGGGAAGAAACCTGATTTGAACTACTATCATCACCCTAGTTGGTCACCCTCGGTAAAGCAACTAGGAACAGCCTTTAACAACTCGTTTAGAATTTTAACCGAAACAGAATTCAATACCCCAAGTGATCCGCGAACCGGCCCGTCATCGATGTTATCAACAACACACATTTTCCTTGAAATCAACGAATTTTGTTGTCTTTCCATCCAGCCACGTGGGAGAGCCTTTCTCCGGTATGCACGAAAATGTTTTATTTCCCTCCACAGAATTTTCAGCCCCGTAAATTAACAACCCAACGACCAAACGACTCATCTCTCCCGTACATGTAAAACCGGCATTATACTACACATACAATTAAAAGCTATGTTTTTCTTACTTTAGACAAGTTCATATAACAATCAATCATAAATCTATAATATGTAAAATTGGATGAAAAACACGAAATTAGCAGATCCCTTCGCCTACACTTTTTTCCTGTTCGGTTATGTAATGCGAACTCATTTCTCTGTGAGTTTCACACTGTGATGACGTCATTTTCTGCGATTGTAAAAGCTGGGATAGTCTCATTCACTGTATCTTTCGTGATACATACATCCCAGTAGTTTCCGAAAATAGATTTACGTGATATACATATCCCAACAGTCATGGAAACCTAGGTATTTAACAAAATAGTCACACACCACGCATAATAGCAATTTCGTTTCTCAGCAAAATCTAAATAGTCAGATTCTGTCAGTAACGTTTACATTAATTCCTTCCCACTAAATATCCATTTTCCTCATTTGCAATGCTTTCCTATAACAAAATTACTAACAATGCATGTATATAGTAAAATCATTGGCAATGCATTTCTATAGTAAACTCATTTGCAATGCATTTCTATAGTAAACTCATTTGCAATGGATTTCTATAGTAAACTCATTTGCAATGCATTTCTATAGTAAAATCATTTGCAATGCATTTCTATAGTAAAATCATTTGCAACGCATTGCTATAATAAAATCATTTACAATGCATTTCTATAGTAAACTCATTTGCAATGCATTTCTATAGTAAACTCATTTGCAATGCATTGCTATAGTAAAATCATCTACAATGCATTTCTATAGTAAACTCATTTGCAATGCATTTCTATAGTAAAATCATTTGCAATGGATTTCTATAGTAAACTCATTTGCAATGCATTTCTATAGTAAAATCATCTAAATGCATTTCTATAATAAACTGATTTGCAATGCATTTCTATAGTAAACTAATTTGCAATGCATTGCTATAGTAAAATCATTTGCAATCCATTTCTATAGTAAGCTCATTTGCAATGGATTTCTATAGTAAACTCATTTGCAATGCATTTCTATAGTAAAATCATTTGCAACGCATTTCTATAATAAAATCATTTACAATGCATTTCTATAGTAAAATCATTTTCAATCCATTTCTATAGTAAAATCAATTGCAATGCATTTCTATAGTAAAATCATTTTCAATGCATTCGCATTATGCATATACTAGCCCTATTCTATCAGTAGCACTTGGCTTATTTCCCGACTACTGACAATCACTCTCTTTCTCATTTGCAATGCCTTTTGCAAAGTATGCATAATAGCTCTATTCTGTCAATAACACCTGCATTAATACGTGACCATCAACAATCCCATTTTCATCCATTTTGCAATTCACAACGTACAGAAATTTGCTAAAACTATGATTAAATAAAGTTACTAAATTTGGTTATTTATCATCAACTTTTTCCCTGTCGGAGAAAATATTTATTTTTTAATGCAGAGAATGACTAAAGCTAGGGGTGGGAAGTTGTGAAGTAGTGGTAAAATCAGTGGGCAGTTGCCTTCGTATAGCGGGTTAAATTGTCACTAAAATGTTTTCGTTAGATTGAAATCAATGCCAGATCGGGCGAGCTATGAGCAACAGATTTATATAATTATTATAATAATGGGGACTTTAGGCAAATCCAAGATACGGACATGAAAATATTCACCATAGATTCAGACATGAAGTTATTACCAAAAAGGTGTGGTGTTACATATTCATCGTGATTTAGGGTCAGGGTTAGGAAGAAAGAGAAAGCCCCATGCAACGAAAATGCACATATCAAACGAAAACACCCATGTTGTGAAACCCTGTCTGGAAACATAACGCATAAAACACGATCATTTAGAGAAAAAATAAACGTCTCACTTTTATTTACTTAAGAGTGAACCATTTTGTTTAGAAAGGCGCGGGGTGGTGCATTGGGACGAGAAAACAATTGCAAGGTGGGAAATGCATACATGACTAAATCTTTTCCCGGACGAATCTCTCTGCCTAGACTTCTGCTATCGTCTGCTGTCATGTATCGGCTCCTTCTCCGTCTCAGCTACACCCCATAATCTCTGGACGGGGTCCCTGGGGTCTCTCTGTTCCTCTGCACCTAAGTGCCAGTACAAAATATATAAATGCCTGAGTTTTGTTGTCCTGTCAGGACCAATTAAGGCTAAATTAACCACTCTCATCACCCTGAGCCACTTAACGACCACTTAAGAATTCAGGTTCGTCTACTTGAGTCTATCAGCCACACAAGAACCCATATTCTTGTTGCTATACGACCTAATGTCGCTGGTCTGTTGCATTATCCTATGCAAAATACCTGTTGCGTTATCCAATGTCATCTGACATTTCGATATGAAATACACTCCTGGGCAACAACAAAATGAGCCAGGCTTTTTTATCAAATCTTTGGAATTACTCTTTTATTCTAACAATTATCGATGCAATATTCGCCGTTGTTATACAACAACGTTTTAGTATGGGATGGCTTTTCCCTTGTTTTTCTTCTGAAAAAAAAACTGAGGCGCTTGGTCAAGCGATAGTTGTTTACAGTGTGCTGCTTCAATGTTGTTCCATTCATCTCTGACTGCTTCCCACAACTGGTCAGTGTTCCCAAATCTTCTCCCAACTATTTTGGCCTTAATATGCGCCCATATATTCTCTAGGGTTTTAAGGTCTGTTATACGACAGGAAGTGCTTGGCTCATCTTTTTTTGCCCAGGAGTGTATGTTATACAATATCGCCCATAAATACACCCTTACCACTATATTATATAAAGTTAATTTTTTCTAATAATAGAATACACAATGTAGCTGAAAGGTGGTGTAAGGTCATAGGGAGTCATAGAAAATACTTTTATTGCTGAATAATGATGCTATGACTTTATGTAAATAAAGGTTTTTGCAAAACATTTCTGGAAACATTTGCATCAATCTAATATATGCTCGCCCGGTGTGTGTGTGTGTGTGTGTGGGGGGGGGGTTGCATGTATTAGTGTACGTACATGTGTGTGCAAGCTTTTTTATCAAATCTTTTTCAATTATTCTAACAATTTTCGATACAATAATCGCCCTTGTTATACAACAGCGCATGTGGTGTTTGTGCGCAGAGGATGTTTAAGTATAGGATAGCTTACCCACAACATGTGTCGGCCAAGAATAGAACAATGGAAATTTCCCAGAGACTAGATAGCCTCGCTGGAAAACAGGTATTAGTCAGAGCAGTGTGTGGAGATCAAAATGAGGACAATGCGCAAATTTCAAAAAGGGGCTGTTAATCCATTAATAACACCTTTACCACCAAACTTTTTTTTCTTCTTAATAACTGAAGTGTGTGGGTCAAGAATAGAACAATGGGAATTTCCCAGAGACTAAATAGCATCGCTGGAAAGCAGGTATTAGTCAGAGCAGTGTGTGTGTCGGGGGGAGCATGAAGAGAAACATAGAAAATAAACAGGAATAAACATAAACTGAGAATATTTGAACCATTTACGATTTGCTGATGACATTGCAATAATACAAGACAAATTAGATGAGTTAAAAAAACATTCTGATTGATAATTGAATGTTTCAAAATAGGGTTAAAGATGAACAGAATTAAGACAAAAGTGATGTTCAATAATAACGCCCAGAGAATGACCATAAGGATAGAGGCTAACGATCTGGAAGAGGTTGAGGAATACATTTGCCTAGGTCAGTTGATAAAGTTAGAGAAAGAGCATGAAAGTGAAATAAAATGACATAACAATTGGTTGGAAAGCAATAAGCATAGAGACATATTGTCGACCAAGAATAGAACAATGGGAGTTTCCCAAAAACTAAATAGCATCGCTGGAAAGCAGTTATTGGTCAGGGCAGTGTGTGTGTGTGTGTGTATGAGCGGCGGGGGCATGAAGAGAAGGCGCAGAATACAAAACAGGGGGACATTAATTAACATCGTGTGGCCACTGAATGTGTTAAGCTACGCCTAACAATCCTGATGTTCATTATTGCTACATTCGGTTCGATCGCTGTTCAAATCCCCCGAACCTTTGGGTTGAGCTTCGCCCCCCCCTCTCTCTCTCTCTCATTATATATAAATGAAAGATTGAAAAAAGCGTGTTACGTCTCAAACATATTTATTATCGTTACGATAAACCTTGTTTCATTCGGCGTCTTCAGTAGCTCTTTTGCAGTGCCGAAAACTCGCGTGTGTGCGCAAACATGTGAGGAGTCGTCCTCACATGTCTGTGTGAAATGTATACTGAAATGTATACTCAGATAAATGCAGAAAGGCTTATCTTAATGCTAATAAATATGTTTGAAACGTAACACCACATTGTCAAATTACCTCTACCATTTTGTCGAAATTACCTTACATCCACCTAACAAACATGAGAGTAATATAATGTAGGTCATGTTTCGCCATGAGCGGGGTAGGATTATGTAGGTCAGGTTCCGGATAAGATTTCGGATGACCGTATGTACAAAAGGTCACGAGAGAAATATAGAGCGAAATTTAATTACGTTGTCCAATGACCTTGGAGTATTTGTAGGGGTGGCCCTTCTAGTCAAATCGGGAGTCGTTTATTCAGTTTGGGTCTAGCAGCGGCAAGGACAGGACATAGAAGTAGCCAGCCCATTTTCACCCGCGTCCTAGCCGTAGGGAGTGGGAGAGAGTGGGATAGGATGGCCCGGCTAGGGCTACTATATTAGCTAGCAGATGGACTCTAGATAACGAGAAATGTCTAATTGTCAAGAAACAGGATTCAACACTTGCTCTGCCAACTTGTCTTGCGTCGCTGCTGTTTGGAAGTGTTCAACAGAAATAAAAAGAATGGACTTTTGTCATCTTTCTCTCAAAACCACACTAGAGAGTTTTTCCTGTATGGATCCACATTATCCTCCTTCCACAGATATTTGTCTTCCGTAATTTTCGTCTTGAGCCCCAGTCGATCATCCCACCCGGAAAGTCATCTTCGGAAAGAAATGCACTCCAGTTTTGGAGACAAGTTCCTCGCGTGTCTCATACGTATTGACATGTGCAGCCGGCTATGGTACACAGGGTGTCCTTGAAGTAATCATCAATTTAGGGGGAAAGGGGGGGGATTTTGGTTTTTGTTTGTTTTGTTTAACGGCACACCGACCCTTAGTGGCTCATTTAGTGCTGAATTCAGTAGGGGGAGAGGGGATCTCATGTCCCCGTGACTAGAGACTTGAGGGGGGAGAATCCCAAATCCATGTCACTGAGACAAATGCCACGAGCACAGGGATAAAGGAAGGGGTGGAGATCCCAAAAGATATCCTGTGCAACTTCTCCCAGGACGATACCCGAGCATGCCACAGGACCCCATACGAGCTGTGTTTCTCCGAGCTTCGAGGCCATGGCGATTTCGAAGAACAGATACTTTATTTATCTACCTCCCCACGGCGGCAAATTTTGAAACGATGTCTTTTTTAATGTGGGGTTCGGCCTGCACGCGAACGTGCACAGGGGTGGGGATCCCCTGTCCTAGAGATCTAGGGGAAGAATCCCCAGTCCTAGAGATCTAGGGGGAGAATCCCACATCCCTGTCACTGAGACAAATGACACGAGGACCGGGATGTGTCCACTAGCTCCTCAGGACGGATCCCGAGTGTGCTAATGGGCTGACCGCCTCTCGACCAGCTAGCCAAGATATCCTGTGCAACTTCTCCCAGGTATGCCACGAGGACCCCCGAAGGGTCGT
The DNA here is from genome assembly GCA_006491835.1 of Architeuthis dux. NCBI lineage: Eukaryota > Metazoa > Mollusca > Cephalopoda > Oegopsida > Architeuthidae > Architeuthis > Architeuthis dux. Next base: position 104,076 of record VCCN01002982.1, on the reverse strand, counting down.
GTTTCTCATGTTTTAAAGTTATTTTTAAAAGAATTCCTATTATTTATCAAAAGAGATACTTAAACCGCAGCATATCTTCGTATCCAATATATAGTCTATACCGTTTTTACAACTTCTAGTGCTAACGATTTAACTGTGATAAACCAAAATTAAAAAACCTCTCCGAGCTGCCACCCAACCACGTGTGTCGCTGAAGTAGTGTCCACTACCTCCGTTAAAGTTTAACAAAGAGGAAGGAGTATTTCTCTACTGCTACTCAGAGGGTTAATAATTGATACACTGAAATTACAAAAGTGTATTTAACTCGAAAATATTCAGTTGCCTACCAGGCCGACGGTTTCGGGGTACTTTAAAAGCAATACTGTTTTTTAAGCCATGGCTCCCCAGCAGTGTTACTTACACACCGCCTCTTCGAGTTATGATATTATTAAAATTCTCTTACGGTTAGCTTCGATTGAAGTGAAAACGCTTAAGCATCTTTGGTGCCAGAAAGATATTCAAATATGAGGAAGGAAACCTAAACCGTAGCATATCTTCGTATTCAATATATAGTCTATAAAGTTTTTAGAAATGATACACTGATATTTCTTCCCATGTGTTCTTGAAATATTCACAGACAAAATCGAATCTGTATGGACGGGATAACTGCTGGTGCAAGACTGACTTCACACCCACAGGGCGTGAGGTAGATCTCGATGTAGCCTTACCCAAGATCATGATTCATCTAGAGTGTTTGCTAGTTTGTTTATTCAATACACGGCAGTATTCAACTCAATGCGAGAGCAGGGTATCAACCAGGCCCGTCGTCAGGGTACAGTGAGTAGGGGGGGATCCCTTAAGACCGGGGTCGTGAATAGAAGTGCTCAGTGTTGCTAAAATAGCATTAAATTTTATAAAATAAACAAAAAAACGCCCCAAAATAGACAAAACACACCAAAAAAGATACTAAAAATGGTCAAAAACACGCCAAAAAAATGGCCAGAATGTTTAAGCAAACATACTTTTTGGCCATTTTTTGACCATTTCGCACACCCAAAACAAAAAAAGGCCGAGTGTATGAAGAAAGAAGGTGAAGCAGTTTCAAGCGCTGGGGATATGTCATAAAATGGTTTATGTTGTAATAATTAGCACAAACATTATTCACATCGGGGGTGGGGGGGCAAGTGATAAGTGATTTCCACAAGTGGAGCCAGCCGCGACGGGCCTGGTATCAACGAAAATAATATAAAAGTCATTATTATTAATAATTTGTGCTACTATTTAGCTCCATCTTAATTGTTGTTGCTTTTTATCGGAACTAAACTCAGGTTGGTTTCCCTTTCACCAGTGAGTAAACAAATTAACGCGGATCGGAATAAAGATTAAATTCCAGGTGAGAATTGAACTCACGACCCTCTATGCCGGAGGGTGGCTCGCTAAACGTGCGACCGTACTCGCTACTGGAACTCAGAGGCAAGCGTGAGTCTAAATCAAACACTTAACCCATAAGAACCCACTGTGACACCAGTTGCTCAATTGATCTGCACAGTCTATTATTATATAATATTATATTTTATCCTTGGTTTTAACTCATGAAGTGTACTAAGTGACATCTAATGAGCACCCTGGTGCAGTCACGTTACTGTGTGTTAATCTGCCTACCCAGAATCCCACATAATGTTCCTTCAAGTGGAAATGGGTCTGAGTTCTTATGGGTTAAACTCACCCCCTATCCTGATCTATTCTGCGCCAGGTTTGTTATTAACTGGTAGTTCAGTATCGGAATTCCGACTTTTATTTTGTATTTATTTTATTAGATGAAGTATTGTTTCTGTTTACCTTCATCTTAATTGTTCTTGCTTTTTATCGCAACAAACTCAGGCTGGTGCGAATGATTTACAATACTTCATCTAATAAAATAAATAAAAAATAAAAATTGAAATATAAAAGAATATATACGAAAATGTCACTGCAATAGTTCGACTACATACACATAAAGATCGGAAAAGGAGTAAGACAAGGGGATACAATTTCGCTTAGATTATTTGCATCAAGACTTAAATCAAGAATAAATAAAATGGGAATAAACATAAACTGAGAATATCTGAACCATTTACGATTTGCTGATGACATTCAAATAATACCAGAAAAATTAGATGAGTTAAAAAACCCATTCTGATTGATAATTGAATGTTTCAAAAGACAAAAGTAATGTTCAATAATAACGCCCAGAAAACGATCATAAGGATAGAGGCTAACGATCTGGAAGAGGTTGAGGAATACATTTACCTAGTTCAGTTGATAAAGTTAGAGAAAGACCATGAAAGTAAAATAAAACGACGTATGGTGATTGGTTGAAAGCATTTAGTAAACATAGAGACATATTGAAAAGCAACTTGCCAATATGCTTAAAACGTAAAGTGTACAATGAATGCATAATACCAGCTATGATATATGGTTTTGAAACTAACAAAATCACTTGAAAACAAACTCAGTCACATAATGATCAATGGAAAGAGCAATGCTAGGAATAGCTCTGAGATAGAAAGAGATCAACATGGATCCGAGAGCATATAAAGATAAAATATATTATAGAAGTGATTATACGACAAAAACGGAGATGGGTAGGACACATAGCAAGAAGGATGGATATCAAATGGTGCAAACGATTGGTCGAATAGCAATCGTAGAAGGAGAAGACAATACAGACGATGGAGATACGAGATACGAGATAGAAAGGTTTGCCGGTAAGACATGGCAGCGGTTAGCACAATCACGATAGGCATGGAAGAAGCTGGAAAAGGCCTTTGTCCAGCAGTGGATCTGAAATGGCTTAATTCCTGAGCTTGGTCTCTAGCACAAGACCACTAGTGTGGGACACATACCGAGGATCGAACCCACTTCAGTTGTAATGGTTTGCGAGACTAGGTTGTTAACCATTACTTCACGAGGCGACGCCCCAAACTTCCAGTTTTGAAAAGTTGTTATGAGCATAAAGATTTAAGCCGATGAAAAAGAGGGAAAAATTGAGAAAGATGAAGGAGGCGGAAGAGGAAAGAGAAGAAAGAAAGAAAGAAAGAATGAAAGATAGAAAGAATGAAAGATAGAATGACTGAAAGAAAAATAGAATAGATAGATAGATAGATAGATAGATAGATAGATAGATAGATAGATAGAATGAAATAAAGAAAGATAGATAGATAGAATGAAAGAAAGATAGATAGATAGATAGATAGATATATAGAATGAAAGAAAGATAGATAGATAGAATGAAAGAAAGATAGATAGATAGATAGATAGATAGAATGAAAGAAAGATAGATAGATAGAATGAAAGATAGATAGATATATAGATAGATAGATAGATAGAATGAAAGAAAGATAGATAGATATATAGATAGAATGAAAGTTAGATAGAATGAAAGAAAGAAAGAAAGATAGATAGATAGATAGATAGATAGATAGATAGAATGAAAGAAAGGTAGAATGAAAGATAGATAGATAGATAGAATGACAGAAAGAAAGATAGATATAATGACAGAAAGAAAGATAGCTAGAATGACAGAGAGAGAGAAAGATAGATAGAATGACAGAAAGAGAGATAGATAGATAGAATGAAAGAGAAATAGATAGATAGAATGAAAGAGAGATAGATAGATAGAATGAAAGATAGAATAAAAGAAAGAAAGAAAGAAGCGAATTAGAAATGGTGACAATGCCTGTCATTTTACTTATCCCAACCCACGCATTTTTTTCCAAACAATTCCGAGGTCAAACATGGCGGCGTGAGAAATTATGACGTCTTCTCAATTTCGGAAAGATAATTTTTTTTCCACGGTGATGGTCTTTCGTATCGCAGATACTCACCTGTTTTCAAAGCAACATACATACTTATGAAAAGCTTCAATTTCTAAATTTAGCCGGACATTGTCCAGTGCGGTCGGAAACAAACAAAATACCTCAGACGACTGGCTCAGAACTGATAACACCAAGCAATGGATATACAAATTTGAACAATTTACATTTATTGTTAAAAATTCATTGTTATGTTAATAAATTCGTTGTTATAAACGGCTTTGTAAAAGAATTAATATGAAAATTATAATAAACTAGCTGGGGTACCCGGCGTTGCCCGGTAAAGAAAACTTCGAATATTACAACACATGAAAGCAAATGATAATCTATAGAGATTTCACAAAAAAGAGGGTGGGGGTGCCTGACCAGTGAAACCCTGAAACCCTGAAACCGAATAAAAAAGAATCCCCGGAAGAAAATGCGTTTGCTTTCAATCAATAAGACCTTCGTTATCTATGTCAGTTAGGTTTTAGGCGGGGATCTCTGAACTGGACACTTACTTTCCGTCCGTCGCACGACAGTACGGATTTGAAGTACCTCGCTTACTTCTGTTGTGAAGACATTTTCTTTTGTCGGCGGGGGGGGGGGGATTTCCATTTGTAATTATGTTCAGATAGAGTTTCGTGTTTTTGGAAAAACGGTTTTGAATGGTCATACTACGGACGGAAGTAAGGGTTCAGTTCAGCATTATAGCAACATCGTTAATAGAACCCCCACCCAAACCTAAAAGAATTATTTTTCAAAACTGATACTTTTCCAAATGTAAAGTGTGATTGAAAGAAGCCAAACTTTATTCGGAAAGAAATTATTAATATATTTTTCGGCTTTCACCACTGTTAAAACGAATTTTAACCAAAGAAAAGAAGTAGCATCCATAACATACCTCAACACTACACGCACGCACACACAAAATGGTGAACAACTGTGTTTACGTCATCCCCTGTACATGTG
>VCCN01002982.1:46867-58134 GCA_006491835.1 Architeuthis dux | reverse complement strand
AATTTAACTTTAAGTAGAAAGAGGTCATGGGCGGATCGGGAGCCGAAAACGACCCTGGCAAACACCTAACATTGGCCTTACACATGAATGAATTAATGTATGATTCTGGCAAATGCATGAGCCCGTAACGAGGTTTGATTAAATTCATTAGGTTAATTAATACCTGACTTCATTAGTATTACCTAAAACTTAACCTTACTATTACGTATTTGCTGTTCTTTGAGTTAGTTTGTTATTTTTGTTTTTTAAAACCCTATTTAGCTGTGTTTAGAAAAGAAGGGAGAACAAAGACGACGATGTTTTCAGGGCGATGGCCGCTGGTCAAAGAGACATTTCCCAGCTCCCACTTCTGGGCCCCCGTTTCCGGTACCTTTTATGGGGTCTGTTGGGTAGTTCCGCTTCGGCATGTTTATTGATATTAAGCATACATATATACATACATATATAAACATTACACCACTCACCCTTTTCCGCTTGTGTATATGTTGTTTCTGTTTTCGTGTCAGAGTCTGACTTGTTTTGCAGTGAATGTGTGGATTTGCTTTGCTGTTGGTTCTCATTTGACATTTTTGCTGCCGAAGAAGATTTTTCAGATATCTCTCTACGCTTCTCGACCTGGTACACTGCCTCTTTTTCTTTCTGGAGAACTGCAGCCAACTGTTCTTCATTTTCGGTGAGGCGCTTCTCGGATAAATGCAACTTTAAGTCGAGGCATTGTTATTTTGGCTCGTCTAATTCGCGGGAGGTGTGTGTGTGTGTGTGTGTGTGTGTGTGTGTGGCTTTGAGCCTTTATGCCAACTCATCAATCTTGGTTTGTTACGGGTACACATAGTTTTCTTTAGTGTTTTGGCCTCCTCAACTTGTAATGAGTTTAGCCATTTTTTATATTGGGGGGTGGGGGTGGCACCGCATCTGAACACATAATCGGTGTCGGAATCAGGCTTATTTCGTCGGCTGTCGACGTGATGTTGTGGATGGAAATAGTTTTCCACCGCTTTAACGAGTCTTCCGAAATGTGTCTCGTTGTCTCGTGGCAGGAGTTGTCCGGTTGATAGTGATTCTACCAAGTCGTTCAAATCATCCCCACCGAACTGATATCATCGCTGGTCATGTGTGCGATGAATAGGTTTTCTTTTAGTCTAGTAACCCATTTCTTCCATCGGACGATTTTCCCTTCTGATTTGCAGTCGAAAACTGGCTGCGAGATCCATTTGTTCACACGTTTTTTTTTCGTTGTTCGTTGTTGTGGCCTTTTTTCCTCGTCAGTATTATGGCGATTTCTTCCTTTTGTTTTCCTCGTCGCCAGTATTATGCTGTTCTTTGTGTGTTTGTTAGTTTGTTATTTTCTGTTTTAGCTGTGTTGGTTAAACGCGTTTGATTAGAACCGTATTTAGCTGTGTTTAGAAAAGAAAGGAGAACAAAGACGACGATGTTTTCAGGGCGATGGCCGCTGGTCAAAGAGACCCTACCCAGCTATGACAGGGGTGGGTCAAAGGAGCTCCAGAGGGTCTGGACCCCCTATCCCCACTGCTCGAGCAAAGCACAATCATATTTTTTCTTATTAATATCTAGATAAAGACATTTCATAAATTTAAAAAATAATCCCAAATGATCATAAATTAACCTTAGAACAATTTTTTTCATCTAATATAAATTATTCTTTAGAATGTTTTTAATTATTGGTTCTGTGGTAAATTTCTTAATTTTTTTACTTTTCTTTTTTGTCAATTCTGTAAAAATGTAAGGGAAAATGTTGGATCACATTAATTTCTTGTTTTTGATGTTTGGAATTTGTTTCCCTTTTCACGTATTTGTAAAAAAACAATTTCCATTTGGACCCCACCTCCAACCCCTGCTCAAAATCCTTGACCGTTATTCATACAAAACAATCCATTTTAAAAGGATACTTTTTTTAATCGGTAAAGATTTTAAAATGTCATTCATTTATTCCCACGGGTCCAGCTAGTTGATAACGATATGATATACTGTAGTCATAGATAGTCTTTAGATGTGTACATAAAATAATCCTTTGAAAAAAATACTTCTGATACACCCTAATAAAATCAACCACTCTTCTGTTGGTATCTGCAAGTCTGGCAAGACGATGGATCTGCACTCAGATAATCTTGCTTCAGTCTGTGTTAGTAGCTATCAGCGCTACCACATTTAGCGCTGATTCACTAGAGCGCTCTTTTTCAAATATCTTTTTCGTAGTAAATTTAGTAATGTTAAATTTCCGAAATAAATAATGATAAAGTCATTAATAATATACAGTCCCCGAAGTAAGTGTATCCTGTATAGTTTGGCTTGAGTATGAGAATAAACACATACACATAGACATACAAATACACAATAATTTATCATGTAGTGATATATATCGACACCTAGTGATTCACCAGCTCCAGAAAATAGCTACCAAATGAGATAAACAGCACTAATGCATTCCATCATGTTGAGGCTCAACAACATCGTATATTTTAAAATCATTGCTGGCACAATCTCTGTTTATGCTACGTTATAATGGCGCCGGTTTGTTTGTTTTTTCGTTTAGCGCTGGCGTATCTAAAGCGCTAACCGAGGTGTTATTACATTAGGTTGTTATATATGAGATGTCTTTTTTTAAAAGCAGAGATTGTTAATTTTCAATAAGTTGAATCTGAACAATATCAATCATTGTGACTTTTTATGTGCACCTTTGCACATAAAAATGTTATGGTTAGGAAAAGATTTATGTACGTTTTTCCACTTGACGTAAGAGAAACTTGAAAAAAGAAAATTACGTTTATTAAATTAAGCATAAATTATGATATTATCATGATTTTATTTTGTATTAAATGAGTCAAACACCATCAAAAATTAATCAGGCATAGATTATTTTACTTTCACATCCTACTTTCTCAGAAAGTCCTTCCTGGTTGACTTGAAACTTGTTTTTTTTTCATTGTTTGCTTTTCGCAGTAATATAATCATATCGTAAACATCTTGAATGTTCGATAAGCACGAAAAATGTCTTTTTTAATTTCATTGTTACAGCAAGCCACCCTTTTATCGAAAGGACATTTGAAAAAGATGCATCGCATGTTTGACACAAAACTTGAAAAACTTGAGAGCGCATGTCTCTGCCAATACCGCACACCAACTAAAAACCGAAGGAAAATCAATTCATATAGAGCTACGATGCTCAGGAGATAACTGTAAAAAATTCCTGGATCCTCCCCAGAATGTAACTAATTCCACCTTAGCTCATGTCATTCAAATTCATTGAGAACCTTTACATATACAAACACCTACAACAAATGTAGAGTGCAGTAGGTTGCTAAGAAGCCACGGCTATACTTAAGGCAGTGCAACTGCACAGCGCCACAAGATTTTAGGGCCCACCAAAATATGTCTTTAAAATATTGAAATAATTGTTTGCGGGTAAAAAGTAAAATAAACTAAACTTGTTTGCGGATTCATTATGTAGTATTAAGAGGTATATTATTGATCCATCAAGGACTTTGCATTAAAGTAAACATAATAGAAGGGCCTCAAGAAATGTTATGCGCTGGACCCCATCATTGCTAAATTCGGCAGTATCAGTAGCACCGAAGTATTGAAATTAGAGAGAGGCCAATGAGATTATCAGCCTAGTGCAGTGGTTCTCAAACTTTATTCTATGACGACACACTAAGAAATGTATTTGACTTATGCGGCACACCAACTGTAGAAATGAAATGAATTACACAAAAACATTTCACTAGTCAACGAACGAAACATTCATATCAGCATACTTTTTCCTTTCACCCGTCGCTAAAAAGGTTGAGATCTCACAAAATCTAGTGATAAAACTACTAAATTGGCAATTCTGTGGTGGAAGCGGGACAGACACAATACCCGTTCAAGGCTCAAAATACATGTTTACGTATTTGGACAAAATTATGCGGCTCACTTGTGAGATATTTGCGGCCCACTATTGTGTCGAAATCCTCAAAAGAAGAAGAAATCAAACGAAGAAACTCCTTAGGCTGGCAAGCTTTCGATAAAGCAAGCCCAATATTCAAGAACAAAAAGATCCCATTAGTCCTGAAAAGAAGGGTCTAAAACCAATGCCCCCCCCCCCCGATAGTAACCTATGGAGCTGAAACATGGAACCTAACTAAAAGATTGGCTCTCAAACTATGAACCGTGCAACGTGCACAAGAGAGGCTCAAGCTTGGCATCACGTGGAGCGATCACAAGACAGAACAGTTTATTAGAGAGAAAAAAGGAGTCAGAGATCATATCATAGAAACCATTAGAAAACTCAAATGGCAATGGGCAAGCCATGTTGCAAGAATGTCAGACAACCGCTGGACATCGCGGCTCACAACATGCGAAACTGTGGCCGACAGAAAATAAGATGGTGTGACGATTTAGATAGGTTCAGAAGATATTGGCGCCGCGACGCCCTCGATAGAGAGAAGTGGCGAATCTTGGGGAAGGTCTATGTCCAACGACAGACGTTAAAAGGCGGCTGCTGCTGCTGCTGATGATGATGATTATGATGATGAAGATGACACAGTTTGAGAACCACTGGTCTACTGACTAGGCTCTAGGCGGCACCGGCCCACAGACTGACCGGCCCACTGGGATTTTGCCCGGTGTCCCAGCGGCCCAATCCGCCCCTGGAAGAGATATATGTATTCATTCGTGTTTGTCTCTATGTCTGTTTGTCTACACAATATCTCCAAAAGTTCTCAATGAATCTCAACGACATTTTGTGAAAGGGTGTGAAAGGCTACAGAAGAATTGATCAATTTTAAATAAATGTGACGTGTCCTGGATTTTCTTTTTTCGATTGAGTTGTATTTTTTAAGAAAAGAGTCCTAAATTGTGACAAATGGAAACTTACACAGTTAACTCCCCTGCATCGCAGCGATATATGAACTGATTTTCATTCAGTTCTTAGTGTATGGCGTTGGTAGAGGTGTGCGCTCTCTGTGTGCTTTCTATTTTTTCTTAGAGAAAAAACCAGAAGAAAAAAAAGAGAAAGGAATAATAAAAAAGGGGGAAGGAAGAAAAGGAAAGATTAATAGAAATAAATAGAAAAAGAAGGAAAAGGAACACAGGAGAAGGAAGAAAGGGAGAAAATAAGTAAAGAGAGAGAGAAAGAGAAGTAAAAAGACAGAAAGAGAAGCAAAGCCATAAATAGAGGGGAACAAAAAGTAAATAAACAATTACGATCCCACCGAGGTTTTTATCATCAAATTAATAAGGGGAAGGGGTGTAGTAATCATATGAAAAAAATCATTCTTCTCCGAAATTCGGGATGGAAAATTCTGTTTAAAAGAATTCGTCCTTTAATAAATTATTACTGACACTTTTATAAATTATTACTGACAATCTTTCTTATAATAATTACACAAAGATTCTGAGGATAAATCTTTTTATACAGGTTTGGTGCTGTTTTTCCTCATGTGTCGATGTTACACTGAAAGTTTTTGTTCATTCTTAATATGTATATAGTTGGAACACACATGTAGTATAACGCCGGTTGTACTTCTTCTTCTTCACGCCGAAAGAGAAAGAGATAATGAGAGAGAGAGAAGATGATGATGATGACGACTCGTTCCGGGTCTGATGACGGGAGCTGAACTTTCCGTGGAGGAAAATTAATTTCGGAGAAAAGGCTCTCCCACGTGGGTGGAAAGAAAGGCAACAAAATTCAGGTTCTTCAATTGGAAATCTGTGGTTTTATTTCCGTCGATATAAGAGTCTCTTCTGGGCCAGTTCGCGGATTACTTCGAGGTACGAAATTATGTTTCATTTAGTTTTCTAAATGAGGTGTTCACTTTTCTGAGTTACTACTAAGAAAATCAAGGGTTGTTCCTCCTTCTTCCACCCATCCGGGTGAAAGAGCCAACTACTTCGCCTGCCGCTCCAGATTCAAATCTAAAACTGCTTCTAACCGGTTCTCTCCTCCTTCACCCCTGACGGGCAGGGGCCTCTTTGTGCGACCTGTCACTAACGGCTTCAGATCTCAGCTCCCTCCTATTTTCAAATCTGGGCCCCTTTTAACGGCTACCGGTAATACGATCTGTCCAGTTTGCCACGTACGCAGTTTAACACAAATTCCTAGCCCCGGTAATAAGATATGGACTTTTTTTGTCACGTACACGCGAACACAGAATGCATTCCGTTACACACACACACACACACAGACACACACAAGGGTGCACGCACACAAATGGTGCTAAGTCAAAACGTCCAATCAAAAATGTTCAATATCAAAAACATCCAAAACAAATGGTCCAAAGACAAAACACCTCGAGTACAAGTGAAGATAGAAAAAAAACATTAACCTTTATGGTTTTGTGCCAAATTTGGAGTCGTCTCTTTACGATGCAGGCATTTATTTGTCATCCCACCCACTTTGTAGACATTTATTTGATGTGGTAAGAAGTCTCTATAAATAATGAGGACATTTTAAACAAACCATTAGTATTTTACATAAAAAAGACAAAGAATGTTCCTGTGTATAAAAGAAAAAATATCAATGTATGCATACCTTACTATAATAGATATGTACAGCTCATCCCCCCAAAGAAACCCCCACAAAATAGATGTTTCTTTTGTAATCAACATAACAAGGGGTGCTTTTAGTCATGTTTGTGGTTCTGAACGCTAAATTTCTTTAAAATGTTTTTTTTAATAGAATTGGAGAACGGATTTTTACAAAAAAGACTTTACAAGAAATTTGAAGGCAAATTATTTCGAGAAACATTTTACCAAATAAAGTGTGTCTGAGGGCTGAGCTGTACATATGCAGTTCCTGTCATAAGTATTTGAACAGACAACCATTTTGCTTCTAATCGCCTGGTTTTGAGAGTTCAAAACAGGAACATTACGCAAGGAGAACCAAAACAATTTTTTCATTTAACAAATTAATTCTATTAAAAAAAACATTTTCAAGAAAATTAGCATTCAGAACCACAAAACATGACTAAAAGCATCCCTTGTTATGTTGATTACAAAATACATTGCTCTAGGAAAAACAACTCTCTTTTTTTTGGGGGGGGGGGCTGAGATGTACATATCTATTTATAGTAAGGTATGCATACATACATCCATTGATATTTTTTCTTTTATACACAGGAACATTCTTTGTCTTTTTTATGTAAAATACTAATGGTTTGTTTAAAATGTCCTCATTATTTATAGAGACTTCTTACCACATCAAATAAATGTCTACAAAGTGGGTGGGATGACAAATAAACGCCTGCATTGTAAAGAGACGATTCCAAATTTGGCACAAAACTATATATTTTCAAGTTTCTTTCTATCTTCATTTGTATTCGAGTGGTTTTGACTTTGGACCATTTGCAATGGGCATTATGTATTTGGACCATTTGTTTTGGACGTTTTTGATATTGGACCTTTTTGACTTAGCACCGTTTGTGTGTTTGCTCCCGTGTGTGTGTGTGTGTGTGTGTGTGTGTGTGTGTGTGTGTGTGTGTGTGTGTGTGTGTGTGTGTGTCTGTTCCAACTATATGCATATTAGGAATGAGCAAAAACTGTCAGTGTGAAATCGACACAATCGAACCAAACTTGTATCAAGAAATATTGACATTTGACCCCTAAATCTTCCACTTGTACTCGAGGTGTTGTGGGTAGGTGGTGACGGTGGTCACATTATTATTCATCCACCTGTTATTATTCTCCTTTTTTATTTAAGAAATGTATTATAATCCACTTCCAGTTTGCTAGGCCTGTCGAAACTTCACCAGAGGCTCTTTTACCATACATTTCGGGATCACGTTCTCTCTGTTCAATGTCCTCCTCTCACGACATTGGCCGTGGAGTCCCCGGTTTTAGGATAAGAGTTTTTCGTCTCCTAGATTGGTCGCCCAGTCTGTCCTGTTGTTGGATATTTGGGAGGAGGTCACAGATTTTAGCCCCATAGGTGGTGAAAGATAAACAAAATATCGACTGCAAGGTGTTCAGGACCAGAAACGGACACACCAGGTGTGAGGGAGTCATAGACAGGATGTCGACTGGGCCCCGACCTGCCTGTCCAGAGAGACACCGGACGCCCTCAAAGAGGCATACCACCCAGGTCTGGGAAAACACAAGACCAATGTCCCTGTTAAGAACAGTCTGCTGGCTCTCGTCTCTGTTCATTCTCCGCCACGACATAATATATCTTATGAAATAAAAATATATCCTCATGTTTTTATAAACAGTTTCGAGTCTTCCTTTTTCTCCAAGTTCAGGATTTTCCTACAGCGGACCAAGATGGCTATACAACACTGTTATTTACCCATAGCTGTGGTAGGAGGAGAAAAGATGGATTCATGCCTTTCCCAACGGCATTAGTCCAAAGTGAGCGCTAATTATCTCAGCCGTAGTTTGAACTCGGTTCGCTGGTCCTATTTTTCGTGCTCTCAACCCGCACCTCAAAAAAGTATAACACTTTAAAGGTTTCACTCAATCAAATAAGCTCCCTTTTATCGTTATATTAGCTTCCGAGGATCCACCACACAATCCTTTATCTGTATTGTGTTTAGGGGGTTCACCTGTTCTTTCCAAGTAAATCAGATGACGCACCATCTTTATTTACCCGTTGTACCGTTTTGAAGTGTATTTGTTTTTGGTAATAATTATCTCCCTTTACATTTTGGTGCGACAGAAACTAATTGGGTTTTGTGTTTGCCTTTCCGACCAAAAGGAAGACCAGAAACAATGGCGTCCGTCTCAAATCGCCTTTTGCGGCCGTCTTCAAGAGACTAACTCGACCACCTGAAAAATAGAGAGGAGGGAGGGAGAGGGAAAAAGGGAAGTGAGAGGGGGGATAGAGTGTTAAAGGGATAAGAGAGAGAAAGGGGAAGAGAGAGGGAGAGAGGGAAAGAGGGTAGAATGAAGGGAAGAAAGAGGTAAAGAAGGAAAGAAAGAGGCAAAGAGAGGGGGGAAGAGGGAAAGAGATAGGGGGAAAGAGGGGAGAAAGAAGGAAAGAAAGATGTAAAGAGGGAGAGAAAGAGGGAAAGAGGGAGAGAAAGATGGTGAAAGAATGAGGGAAAGAGAGAAGGAAATAGCGAAAGAGAGGGAGAGGAAAGAGAGGGGGGAGAAGTTACCTCTTAAGTACGAGCTAACACCTGCTAACACCATTTTCTTTTTTTTAATCCGTTGTTGTCAAAATTGACACCCCACGTCTTTCCTCACTTCCTCCCAGCAACGCTTCCGGTTTTCTGTGTACACACACACACACACACACTCACCCACCCACACCCACACACACACCCCGCCGTTCGGAGGTGGGGGTTGCACCTTGGCCGGCAGCTTCTCTTTTCCTTCCTCGCCGTTCATCTGTAGCGTCGGCAGATTAGTGTCTGCCTTTGCCCGAACGACACACCCTTCCACCCCCACCCCCCTTGCAACTGACTAGACGAGCGTCCGGTCAAGTTGGTCTTGGCGTTCTCCACCTTGTAAGCAAACTTCCAGACTTACAAGGAGAAAGAAGAGAAAGGGAAAAGGGAAAGATGAAGAAGAGGAGGAAAGAATGAGAAGGTGAAAGATACGGGTGGCAGGGAAGAATGAGAAAGTGAAAGATGAGGGTGGCAGGGAAGAATGAGAAGGTGAAAGATACGGGTGGCAGGGAAGAATGAAAAGGTGAAAGATACGGGTGGCAGGAAAGAATGAGATGGTGAAAGATACGGGTGGCAGGGAAGAATGAGAAGGTGAAAGATACGGGTGGCAGGGAAGAATGAGAAAGTGAAAGATACAGTGAAAGAGAACCGGCGTATCCAACGTGATTTGGCCCTAAACATTACTCTTGCTGATTTTAGTAACCATCTTGTCTGGATGTGCGAAGTGGCAGAGCGGTTACCGACACGTAAAACGGAATTGGCGAACAGTGTTCAATTCCCGTGCCAGGCAGTTCAGTGGAACGAACAGAAGTGGCATCACAAAGACGAATTACCTCAGAAGTATTAGCTAATACGAGATATCCTCTCGCGTGGACAGCGGAATGAGGACAATCTTGGATTGAATGTAGGTGTGACGACGTTGCCAACCACGAGATCGAACCGGTGACCTCTGCCCAACCGCAGCGGAAGAGACTTTGTGTGGCAGCGCTGTTAGAACATCCGGGCTCTCCGCTGATGGTTTACTGTGCCAGACACTACGCATATGGGCACTTGAATTATTTCTTAGCATGATTTAAGTGGCCGATTATGAGGAGTGAAAACAATTCGCTTTTGGCTTCGGTCTGACGAACGTTGTTGGTGTAGAGTGATTCGAGAAAAAACAGTGCGTTTTCCGGTGTCGTGCCGAAAAAAGTTCCTTACGAAGTGGTGTCCAGTGAATGAGACTTTGTGCCCTGCGGTCCTCCCGTTTTAAAGAGACCTTTCTACTATACAGGCACAGTAGGAGTTTGGAAGAAGTACAGCATCACTCGCTTTTAATTTTACTTTGTGATCTGTTGGAACTACTTTGTTTATTATGATTAGATCTGATCTCCTAGCCTGGATTGGGTGATCCCTTTGAATTTCGAAGTCTCATAGAATTTTACTTTTTCTCTTCTCCATGAATATTGGTGCTTTGTGCTGATAATATCTAGACCAGTTGTTCTCAACCTTTTCTTTTTTACCCATGCACCCTTTTCACCTGATTCCAGAATGTCATTCCCCTCTTCCAAGATTGTCTGACTCAAAAAGATGCATCCCAAAATTGTAGTTTGTGGAAAGATCAATATTCCAACAGTTTGACTCTGCTAATCGGTCGTCCTCATCCCCACTCGCTGAAACCCTAAAATTGTACCCAAGGGTGGAATCCACCCATGGTTGAGAACCTTTCATCTAGACCTTAACTGAAATAATTGTATCCATCATTATTGGAGCACTTGGAAGAGTCCCGAAGAGCCTTGCCAAGAGTTTTGGAGAATTGGAAATCCGAGCAAGAATCGGAAGCATCCAGGCGACAGCGTCACTAAAATCAGCAAGAATATTGGCGTGCTAAAGTGCTGGAGGATTTGAGACAAGGTGTTGTAATATTCTGTTCATCTGTTGGTGATCTGTTAGAAGCCGAAACCAGAGGTTTTGAATTAAGGTACCACTAAAATACGTTAACTTAAAGATTGCAAAAACAAAAACCCCGGGTGATTTGCAACTTGATATTAATTGTATGGGGTCTGCCTTCGCGCTCGCCCCTATCTATATTATGGCTGATTTGTCAAGGGAGATCATTATTAAATGCTGATAATAGAAGAGTCTCCCTTATTTTTTTCCATTGGCAAATGCGTGAAAACACTG
>VCCN01002970.1:1860769-1871971 GCA_006491835.1 Architeuthis dux | reverse complement strand
CTGTTCATAACATAAGTCGTAACCGGGCGTTCCATTACCATCTCGTATAATGGAATGTGTGCAATTATACCAGGACATTTTGGGGATGATTTTTTTCTCAAACTGATCTTTCCGCTCCGTAGGTCACCGAGGGCATATGTCTTTGATCATCGAACAAGACTCTTTTATGTGTACAATGCTGAATGTTTCTTGTCTGTCTTTCCTGTATACCTCTGGGAATTTGTTCTTCCCATCCTTTCATATTTTTTCCCAGACTTGGTATTTATTCCCGCTAGTTTAATTGTCACGCTCTCTTGAATAACAATTCTTTATGTAGACTTTTCCTGTTTCTGACGACATTGTAAGATTTTTATTTCTTCTGTAACAATCATAAAACACTGTCTCTAACTCTCTAGTGAAAGCAATGATTTTGAAAATATTACAATAAAAAGCTTGATTTTCGTAGTGGCAGTGTCGAATAAAACAATGACGATCACTTTCCTTATGCCTATTCTGATCTGGACTAATAATGAACAGAGTGATTTTCTTGGTTCGATGTCCATAACACTGGACTCTTCCACATAGGGGTAAACATTTTGTTGATAAAAATAGCTCCTACCCACCATCGGATCTACCAGTATAGATGGTCTGATATTTATATAATGAACAGTGTCACCTTTTTTGTTTTTGCTGTCCGTAACACTGCACTCTTCCACTCAGAGATACAAAAAAAAGAAGAAAGTTGCAGATAGAAATTGCTCCTACCCACCATTTGATACTATGGACTCTTCAACTGAATCAAATGCACTATTCTTTTCCTTAAAGATCGTTTCATAGAAATCCAAATATACTAATAGTTTAGATTTATTTTTCGCACTTTTGAGCGTTGTCTCAAGTATTCAGCGTATATATATATACGCTGAATACTTGAGACACCGCTAATATTGTATCATGTTAATTGCAAAAACCGCTTCAGAGTCTTGAGGCCCTTATTATTAAATACAGAACCCAATGCTGAACAAGATCTTCTTCAAAGTACTGGTATTTAAAATACCTTACTATAATTTGAGAAATCTCCGTGTGTATGTATGCACCGAGATAACTTGTTGATATTCATCAGATATGTTGGTCAGCACACCGTGCAGTGTCAAGTTTGGATCATTTTTAGATTTAGATCAACGGTTCTCGAGAAATATAACAAAAATAAATTTAAAAATAACTTTTAAACGGGATTTCCCTGGTGCAGGGGTCCCCAACCTTTTTGTGCATTTATAAATTATTCCTTGTTTGAGGCGTATTCTTATTTAAATTTATGTATACATATAGACACTGATAAGCCAAAACATTATGACCAGTGGCCAATGCCACACTAAGCATTTATTTACAATCAGAAATTAAATTGTTATAATTTATATTGTAAAATTACTGTTGTTCGTTTCACAAAACCCGTTGTCATCAATGCTGTTAGTTTTAGGGAGAGGGCAAACTAAAAGGAGGTGGAAAGGAAGGAAAGGAAGGCCTGCCTTCCGACTTTCCCCACCCATAATCCCACTATTAGACATTACGAGTCATGTTGTTAACACGTCTGAGGAGGTCAGTCTGCCCAAGTCCTCCGTTTCAGTCTGGTACAGACTACACACAGTATAGTTACATTTGTAAACAGAACAACCCTTCTAAAACCTTAAAAAATTAACTTTTCTTTTAACTGACAAATTTCCTGGGTACTCCAGGGTCTTGTGGATTGAAAGTACAAAATATTACTCGCGGGTTTTAAGGGGCCAGAAACTGAATACCATTTTCTTAAGAAGTGATCCAAGAACCCCTGCTCACAACCCCTCAGTAATACCTTTGTGGACATCTCCCTCCCCTGGGGTCCACGAACTACAGGTTGGGAACCGTTTGTCTGGAATGTCCTCCTACTTGGAAATGGCCACCCTGTGTGTCAAGAATAAAGATGAAAAATATATTATGTGGCCCGCTAGACCAAAAAGGATTCACATGCCTAATGTATGACCAGAAGACATGGTCAGAGCATTTCCGAAACGGCACAGCTTGTGTGGTGCTCACCTTCAGGTGTCGGCAATGGATGGAGGAGGAAAAATCACCAACGGCGTACCACCTATCGCAACATCATTGAAGACCAGGTATAGGCCCTTCATGGCAGGAGTCTTCTATGGTGGCAGTGGCATCTTTAAACAGGGCAATACGTTCTGCCACAAAGTATAAATTCATAAATAGATGAGCCACTATTTCTGTATTGTTGAAATATGTGAATTAGTTGATGCTCTACTCGAAAATTGCAAAGAAAAGATCCTCTTTGAAATTTCTAAATAAGGACAAGTTTCAAACCGAAATTTACAATATTAAAAGTTTCACAAAGAAAATTACCAACACCTGAAAACGATGAGATCATACTACTCAGCGGTTAATATTAATAAGTTCGTATTTATAAATCCGGAAAAGTTGTGGGAGTAAGCTTTTTTTAGTAAAGATCTAAGACTCGACAAAAAGTCAGCAAACAGATGTCAAATATAAAAACCTATTGATAAATAACAAAAGATATTCTAATGATCATTTAAAAATTTAAAAGTAAAATAGCCTATTCAATATAACGCCAACGTGCGACAGAAAACTAAAACTAACGATACACAGCACAGATACAAAATCAAAGTTAAAACTTTTAATATCAATTAATTCATTTATGGTTTCAGATTACTCGTAGCAAATCTTTTCAAATTTTTTCAAAACTTAAATTTTAACTTGAAAGATATTAGCGATTTATGGAATTATAAAGTCTGTATACATTTAGACACAGTGCATAATGCTGTATGGAACACTACCTTTGTCAGCTGTAAAAGGTCAGCTTTCACTTCAAACCAAAACCAAAACGTAAGATAAACACTGTGGAGAAGTTCACGGTCGTCTGCCTCAAAAACAAGGAAAGCAGGACGGACTTCCTGGAAAACTGTAATATCTTTGGTTTCTCTACAGAGAGTCAGTGAGGTTGGCCTGATAAAACAAATATCAAACAACTCCTTTCAAAAAAGAAATCTGTGCCTGCAGGAAAGTTGTCTTTTTCGCCCACCGACGCAAGATCCATGTTATAAAAACGAATAGTGGACAACCTCGCAGACAGACCCCCAGCGTTCTGCTGATGTCATCTAGTTCAGAGATCTCTACCAGGCACTACACTTAGTATATGGCCTTTCCTACTAGGTCTCGAACCTTTTACGTTGCGCAAACGGGACTGAATTGCACCCCGGCAAGGATTCCATACTGAACCTCTTGTCCAGTAGGTTGCTATTGGTCGCATTCAGCAACAACCGGCTAAACAAGAACTGGACGACGCATCAACATCACCAGAAATTACAAAAGCTATCGATCAGGTGTGGCTAAGCTGCAGGTTTTGATTCTATTCTCCCTACAAAGACGCAGTTCATATATATATTTACAAAAAACAATTGAAAAAGGTCGATCTGCACTAACTACCGGAATATCATTCTGCTTTCAATTGCAAGCCATATCATCGAAAGGATTCTACTGAATAGACTAATATCAAATGTTGCCGCAGATCACCTCCCTGAGAGTCAGTGTGATACAGAAAAGTGTCGAGAACTAAATAACTGTAATCAGACTAAGAATTTGTACACTTTTGACCACCAAAATGTTTTACCATTATTATCCAATTCCATGGGGCGCAGCTCGGCAGCGACTTTTCAAACCCTTTCCCAATTGATAACGGGATGAAGCAAGGTTGCGTTCTCCCTCTCACGCTGTTTTCAATTTTGATAAATAACAGTATAGTAAGTAAGTATGTACTGTGCCGTTCATGTTTCAACCTTTATATACATCGGATACAAAACAGCAAGAAAAAAAGAAAAAATGTTTAACATTAGATTGAATGAAAAATACTCGAGTATTTTTCATTCAATCGTGTTGAATATTTTTTCTTTTTTTCTTGCTGTTTTGTATCCGATGTATATAGAGGTTGAAAAATGAACAGCACAGTACACCTTACGAATCCACCAGGCACACACTAATGAATACAATATTTCCCTGATCTTTGAAAAGAGGAATAATTATGTAAAATGATTACCAAGGAATTAAAATTTAATTAAAACTTCTTCAAACGCTTAACGTCATTAAATTGGCGTTTTCGAATCTGGCGTATATGCAATGAAGAGTAAAAGCACGGCAGCTTTGCATTCCTTTCTCGGACGACTTACATTGTATTTGGTAAAGGATTTTCAGAATAAATATAATCACATTTAAGCCTTTCTTACATTAACCAATTTTTCACTTGAGCTAAATTATCCAAATCTAGTAACTCATCTATACGTGCTTATAAAATATATTTACTTAGTAATTTGGTTCTTAGATTTGTGTACACCTGTTTTGTCAGATGTGTTCCCACGGTCAGCTGCCATTTAATATAAATACATTCTTGCGTTTTTATTAAACTATGAAGGCCAAACAATAAGGTGATGGTTTGAAAACCTTTTTTTAAAACAGGCTTTCTGGGGGGAAAACTCCCACAAATCGGCAGGCGGTTAGTCAACACATGACGTGCTTTTCACGTGTGTTCATTTTAAATGATTTACAAATACGACACATAAAATATACTGATCGGATATGCTGGGAAGTGTAACTGAAATAATGAATACAGAAATGTTGCCTTACTGTTGCTTTGGCTTTTCTTTTTCTTTTTCTTCTCTAGTGATTCTGATAATCAAATGACTGCATCTGTCATTCACATTCGTTCTCAGTCACCATAATACCACATTACATTCACTCTATCATTCGTAAAATAAAATACCTCCCCATCTGTACAATTTGGATACTATATTTACAAATGAATTATAATAAGAGGGGGAAATCTAAAAAATAAAAGGAAAAAAGCCGTGGAAGGGATAGCGTAGGATCCACCTTTCTTACCTAGCATAGGTTTCTAGGAGATTCCATGATTTTATGTTGCACCACTACTCTAACAGAAACAAACAAAGACATTTAGAAAAAAGGATGAAAGATTTGGACAAAATAATTGAGAACAACAAACTGGAAAATAAAACTGAGGAGAATATCTTAGAAGGTCTCTCGAACTGGGGACGGATAGTATAAGGTCTCACTGAGGCCGAGCCTCAAACCTAATCAAGGAACTTCACCTCTTCATGACGCCTGATTACTAGAATACCTTTCATGTGCATCCACACTGCATCCACCTACCTTTTGCTACAGGGTTCAATGGGGTTTCTTTCTATCAAGTGAAAGTCACTCCCATCAAGTGCGTATTCCACACCACCATTCTAACCTGAGCTAGTAGTTTGAAAAACACCATTCGTTTCACCCCAATTGACGAGGGTGACATATTGCCAAACACGTCCGCGACATTGTGGGCTAAATACGGGTTGGGCACCATGCGAGCCGCTAACCTTACAAGAAACTCTCAAAACAGACTTCCAAGCCATCTCCACAGAAATCAGTTTTACTTTGTCTGCATTGAATCCCCAACTGTTGAGTGTCAGCGACTTTCGGGCCAAACGCCAGATGAATGTTTGAGTAAATCGGTACCCAGCGACCAAACCCACATCGAGCAGAACTCCCCTGTCGACAAGCCGAAACTCCTGCTGAACGCATCCGAAACTACCCCTTCCATTATTTCCACATATAACATCATCCTTGACTATGAAAGGTCACAGACTGAAGAATCTAGGCCAGATCCCGACGACACTCGGTTTGTCCTGTTTCCTCATTTTGGGCCTATGACGGCTCTCAGAGTCACGATCACTATTGAGTCTAAGGAAAACCTTCCTAGCATACAACTCTGAAACCGGTTCTTTGATTAGCATAAAATAGAGAAAAAGAAATTTCGCACCGGGCTTGTCGCTTCTCTCAGCTTGGATAGGAATGCCAATGCATAGATAAAAGAACAGCTGCGAACTCTTGGATGATTTCGTGCACTTTCCATTACTTGTACGGTTCCGGTCCAAGACAAATCGGCCAAATAGCTGCGAAATCCATGCTTACAGGCCAGGTTCCCCTCAAACCGTCGCAGATGCTGGCTGTCGTCCGAAAGATGCAACCTTCCATCGTGCTGACCTCTCGAATATAACAATCGAGTCCTTACGCAATTCTGCTCCTATGTTCTCAGCTTCCCTTTAACTTAGCTTAAACTATTTGCTCCTAGTAGCTCATGCTAGCCAATTGCTTCGGGTCTTTCCTACCTAGATCTGTTTAAGGTGTTCTCTTCCTCAGTCACAGTCTGGAACAATATATATTATAGTGCCGCTTTTAGATTCGTTTGGCATAGTTGACGGAAAATGACCTAATCTTATCCTTAAGGGTAGCTCTTAACTGTAACTGCCCTCACTTATTTCCTCTGGATTAGTTCTTTCGACTGTTGCCTGGGGTGACACGTCCAACAAAGGTGCGTTCAGCATCCAGTAACCATTCTATCCCTATGACCTAACCAGATTGTAACCGTCACCATTTTAGAGCCCAACTACCCTAACCAGTTGAAGGTCTACATCGATTCTTCTCACACTCTATCCGAATAACTAACATTATATGATATCTATCAATGTGAAAGGAATCATTGACCAAGCTGTGATTCCCCCAAAGGAGTAATACACCCGCTAGCGTTCTGTTACATCGGCCACGAACAAACTACTCATCACACCGACGTGTACAAGATCGACTTTTGCCTTCAGAAAACCATTAACCGGTAGGGAGACGCTCCAAAAACACCAGTCAATGCTTGATGAATAAACGATAATGTCGTTGGGCAGCTCACGTTCATCAGCGTAAAAAACGAAGCGAGTCTTCTGTATCGTAGCCACATTCACAAAGGATTCCATGTCGCGGAGCAGGCGGATAGCTTTATAGTCCGGTTTACTATGTTTAAAAAATGGGTTTCGTTTGAAGTTTTTGTAGATTAGAAAAAACTATACATTTTTGGAATCTTCAGCGCATGGAGTATCCAAAAATCAATGTTGGCATTTGCACAGACACCTGCATGGCCGCCATTTTTTATTTTCAAAATGGCCACCATAAAATACATATTTTGCACCATTAGTCAGGTTAACTAAGTATTTTCGTTCAGAGCTTTTGCAGATTATCAAAATTATACTTCTTTTGAATTTTCAGAGCATGCAAGTGTCTACGTTAATACCAACATTATTTTTTGATTCTCCATGCTCTGAAGCTTCCAAAAATGTATGGTTTTGCTAATCTACAAAAACTTTAAACGAAAATGCATAGTAAACTTAACAGTGCAAAATATGTATTTTATGTAATAAAGTTATATCACAAATGTAAAGATAATGGATTTCAATTACCTTTTTTTTATTGCTTTTAGATAATCCTGAGAACTATTTCGATGCCTTCATTGGATTCCTTGACCCAGAAAACATAGGATTAACCGATTTAATTATTTTTCTATGCTGACTAGAAGCTGAGATAGCGCAAATTATGTATTTTTCAAATCCAAAATGGCCGCCATGCATGTGTTTACGCAAATACCAACATCATCTTTTTCATTCCCCATGCTCAGAAGATTTAGAATGTATAATTTTGATAATCTACAAAAGCTCTGAACGAAAATACATAATTAACCTGACTAATAGTGCAAAATATGTATTTTATGGTGGCCATTTTGAAAATCCAAAATGGCGGCCATGCACGTGTCTACGGAAATGCCAACATCATCTTTTTCATTCCCCATGCTCTGACGATTCCAAAAATGTATAGTTTTACTAATCTGCAAAAACTTTATACGAAAATACACAGTGAACATGTGTTACGTTATTGTCAATGGTACATGTAATTAGTTCTAATTAAAGCCCACAGTTTTAATTTAATTAAGTTAACATCAGAAAACTAAAATCTTCTCACGGTCAGAAAAAAGGATGTATTTCTTCCCAGACCGCCTGCGGTCAATTTCGGATGCTCGACGCCGGTCCTGGCCAGGAAGGAATTCGGGTGTTGGACACTCAAAAATACATTTACATGGGTTGACGTCGGAAAGACTGGCAAAACAAAAGCAACTACCGAAATTCACAGTGTTCTAAGATAAGTCATAAAAGATGACGGCTGGGAAAAGTCAATTTAGTAGTGTGGCGGATGAGTTATCGGCTTCTCAGTATAGAGATAAAGATAAGTAAATTAGCTTAAAGTGACCGCGGGTGGAGTAGTAACAGATGTTTGGAGGCGGAGAATCCTGAGAGGGTGTGCCATGGGTGGAGATGTCAAAACATTTGATTGTCAGTCAGAGAGAAAGGGTAGACGGTCAGTCAGGGAAGTTGACACCGGGCGCGTGGCCTCGACGCATGTGAAGTGAAATACCCGTGACCAACAGATGCCCTAAGTTCACCAGTCCCCCACATTCTCTTCGTATATGTTTTGAAAATTGCCACCTCTGTATTTGTCTGTTTCGCGTGATTAGAACTTACGGCGGAATAAAAACATTTTGGACTCCTTTTTCAAACACTGCGTTTGTCCTTCTTCTGTGCAAGTCCTGCATCCACTGAATTGTATGCCGCATGTTACGCAATAGTAATGACCGTGTGCAACACATGACTATTACACCAATCCATCAAAATCCTTATTTTCATACTCACCAGGTTGAGTGTCACTGTCTCGAACAGGTCTGAAATGCTCCTTGGTAAACACGTTCAACGCCCTGTCCCAGGCAACCACAGCCCAGCTTGGTCGCAAGCCAGTCGAAGTGATAATTCATGTGAATTCATATTCATATACCACAGACGGGTTAACGTAATTAGCGCAATATTTTGTGGCCGTCCTTTTCAAACTCGGATGATTCATTTCTACCAATTTCAAAGGCCATTTTTTGATTGCCTAACTTATCTTGTGGTGACGCAAATTTTTCCAAAAAATAAAATTAAGTAACAAACAATAATAATTAAAAATAACATTTATCTCCCTTAGTAGAACCGATCCAATACCGATCTAACAGCTGTGCCGTGACCGTAAATCCTAATCCGATAACGGAAGCGTGAATCTTAAAGCTAGCAGCTCGGAGTCTCGGAGCTGATAAGACGTTTCCTCTCGTCCCTCTTTCTCGCCCTGCCTTGTTGGGAGACATTTTCTCTGGCATAGGCCCTCTCAGTACAATATGTAAGTACCTATTTAATTCTACAATTAGACACACAAACAACGCTAAAACATAAAACAACACGCCATACAAACCGGTAAATCGTTTACCGTTATGAATACCACTAAACAATATATGGACCCTCACCTACAAAGACATTAACAAAACCAATACAATACCAAAACATGTATATCTTGTTTGCTGAATGAATAAAGAAGTCATTTTCCTTAACGGTTGTTATTATTCCTTACGACGGTCGTGTGTACGTTGAAATATCCGATCTACACGTGGTCCCACTTTAATATAAAGATATGACTTACTAATTACTACAATAGAGTAATTTTATCACTACCGAATTATCCTCTATTATAGAGAACCTTTGTACCTCCATAATCTCATTTATTTTTACTCTTCCAATCAGATTTGACAATTTCTGTTAACAAGCCCATGGCTTAAATACATCATTCAGAATTCTGCTTCTATTCATCTTGAAATATTTATTGATTGTCGTCTATATTTTACGCACGTGGAAATTACTACAATTGTCTACGGTTCTACGATTGCATTACACTCTGCATAATACGATTGAAATTTATATACCATATGAGCGTGCTTGTGGTTATGTTTGTTATGTTTTCATGACTAACGAAGGTAGTTAGTGAAAAATCAGATCTATGCTCTTAAGTACTTGCCCATAAATAGCTAAAAGTCAATGGCTGAAATCTTAATTTGAACTCCACTCGCCGATTTCATTTGTGTAACATCGGTTTACCAACGTTGGCTAATTGGTACCCCTCGTCCTTACAAAGTAAGTGATATTTATATCTCTAGGTTAAAGAAGTATCAAACTTAACGCCACATTAGGCCTTTATCATTTTGGAAATACCAAATGCAGTCATTTAAAATTGGGATCTATTTGAACTTGATTCGTTTTGTTGTCTTGTTTGCCTCAGTCTGATTAGTGTGATGTATGTATATCTATTAGCATAAATAACAAATCTTACAATCTATTTGGTGGCCCAAAAAGGTCGTTCGGTTTATTAAGTAAAATAAAACCTTTTTACTTTTATTTTCAACATTAACTTTATTATTCACCGTTTTGTTCCGCTATATTCTGCTATCTTTCAGGAGACTTCATAATTCCATCCTCCAAGAAAGAACTGCGAT
This sequence comes from Architeuthis dux, assembly GCA_006491835.1. Lineage (NCBI taxonomy): Eukaryota > Metazoa > Mollusca > Cephalopoda > Oegopsida > Architeuthidae > Architeuthis > Architeuthis dux. The sequence continues at coordinate 1,861,716 of VCCN01002970.1, read as the reverse complement.
GCATGCCTTTTGAAATCTTCCGGGTAATTGAAATTATTTTCATTAATAGAATGCTATAAAGACTGGAATAAATTGTATTCCGAGGTACAATATCCGCTGAATACGCCAAGCTCTAAAAGATGTTGCCTGTTCACCAAAGAAACAGACGATGTAGCGTTTTCCTGATGAAATATTAGATATTTGAAGAATGTTCTCTCTCTCTCTCTCTCTCTCTCTCTCTCTCTCTCTCTCTCTCTCTCGTGTTATATAACGTTGATTATTCTCCCCAAGAAAGGTGTTGATTTGATCGCTATCAACCGTAACTGGTCTATTCAGCACGAATTTTAGCAAACCACTTTTCAGGTTACCCAATCGGTCCTTACTTATTCATAGCTCTACAACATCAATGATGTCTAAACAAGTTTAGATATAACCCGAAATATTTTTGGATGTTTTTTTTCGTCTCGCTCCACAAAATTTATCGGTTTCTAAATTTAGTCACCTTCAGTAAACATATTCATTTGCCAACCGGTTGCCATTTCCGCTCCAGTTTGGTTTCATCTATTTTTTAACCTGAAGATTTCCATCCGTTAAATAATTTATAGCCAACAAATTTAACTCCTCGGACATCAGGTGTGAATGAAAGAGGTTACCTAGAAGTAATGATTTTACAAGTACTATAAAGAAGTCTGTCATTAAATTGGCTTGGAATAATAGGATTTATATTCTATAGTGAGCTTGCGCTAAGAAGTGTTCACCCTCTGTAGTAGCTAAAATTCATTTTCAAACCATTCAGACACACTACCGTTGAGAGATGATCGTAAATAATAAGAATACATAGCATATAGACCACAATGTATGTATTTGTTTGACTATTCATGAAGCATCAAGTGAGCAATAGCTTGAGAAATTAGCACGCTAACCATATAGTCCGGGGGCCAGCAGGAGCTACCGTGCACCCCCACCCC
>VCCN01002970.1:1648454-1663082 GCA_006491835.1 Architeuthis dux | reverse complement strand
CCAAAGTGTGTCAAAAGGTCTGCTAAGTTTGGAGGGGGAAGTGTCATGGTATGGGAGATATTCTTATCTGAATGTGCTGGACCTATTGTGAGAATTATTGGACGGTAAATGCTAATGTGTATCTATCTTAGTGAATGTGTATCTAAACTTAGTGAAGCAACATGCCATTCCTTCTCTACAAGCATCTCCCAACCAGTCAGCTATTTTATGCAGGACAACGTCCCCCGGCGTACTATTAAACGAGTGAAATATCTTTTTGAAGAGAAGATTGAAGTTATGAGATGGCCTGCACAAAATCCCGACTTAAATCCCATCGAGAATGTGTGGAAGATAACAGGAGGCAAGGTCAGGGAACGATACCCAAGCCCTGGAACAGATCTATGGGAAAGACTGGAAGATGAATAGAAAAGAATCACATCAGATCTGTGCAATATACTTGCTATGTCCCGTGGTCATCATTGTGCTGAAGTTATTGCTATTAAAGGTTACTTCATACTGATTGTTTTAAGTTAAATTATCCACAAATGTTCAATTTTTATGTTCTAAACTTCATCATAAAAACGAAATTGTATACCCGTTCTCTTATTTCAAATAAAGGTATTTCTTGAATATTTTTCCGCTAACCACTTTCGATAAAGGCTTTTTCGTACATGAAGTATATACAAGAGCTACGATTTCTATAAATTTCAAGATCCCGTGGCAATTACTATTAATGAAATACATTTAAATAAATCGTTCTCTTATTTTGACCGGTACTGTACACACACAGTCCAAGAAAGAGATTTTAATACTTTCTTCAAATATGTTTTATTTTAAAATACGAACATTTTCGAAGCAGCAAAAATGATTTCCCATAAACAGCATCTGCCCCAGTTATCAACCCCAACCATTCACCGAACACCCCAGCCGACCTAGCTTTTACCCAGAAAGCAGGTGGCCTAAGGCGGCCGTACGCCGCTTGACTGTTTTATTTTTAAAAAATAGTTTTATGTTAAAACTCGCCTATTTTGCCAACGCACGTAAGTTTTAGAGTTGCTATTGCCTTTTCTACTGTCATTGCATTCGTAATTGCTTCTACTGCTATGCATCTACTCAGACTACTATGTATCTACCCGGACTGCTATGTGCTCATCAAACATGTGTTTCTCGATTCATTGGTCTCTGGCACGAGTCAACGAGTAGGCATCTAGACTTGGACCTTGTTACTCACCTTCACTTCAACTGGGATCTAAAACGTTCCACTCGTCATTTGAGAAAGAAATAATTGAAGACACTTCTGTCTCTTTGACTTACAATGGGAAGGCAAAACAAAAAGTTGCTTTTTCAACAATATTTGACAGTTGGTTTTATTGCTAATCTTACGTATCTATATCATAATAAGCAACGTCTCCGCCATCTGTCACGCTTTTACGTTGAAAGGGATGGGGGTAGAGATGAGGTTCTGAGAATGACCGGCGAAGAGGGCGGCGGGAAGACGGGGAGAGAAGCGGGGTAGGGGTACACATAAACAAATTCGTCTTCTATCTTGACTTTTTCTCTGCCTGACACTCTGACGTTTTGCAATGTGGAAGAAAGCTACATACAGTTATCTGTGGCTAAATACTAGTCGTAGCAAGATTATTTCAACCTTGTGGAAAGTTTAGCAATTGGCCTTATCATCAACAGCTTCTTCCACCCTGCGAGAATCCTTAATGCAGTTAAATAAGATAACTTGCGATAATACGTAAGGAGAAACAGTAGGTAGTGTTATATACACTGTAGGTAAGAATATAGTAGAAAACAGATTCAACTGCTTCTCCAGATATTTGGCACTAATGACCTTTGGAAAGGCATCATCCCTATATAAATCCCCAAACCCACACACAGTCACAGATACCTTCAATTGAATATTATGCGGACTTTGAAACGATGTTAACTCAGCTAAAAATATCACTAAAATCACTAAGTTTTTAAAAGGATGTCAAAATACGGCTGTATAAAACCTAAATGTTTATTCCACATGTCATAGTCCACATGCCGAAGTCCAGTTTAAGCGTTGGTTATTTTTAGATGAAACATAAAAGATTGTTAAGTACTTGTAAAATCTGTGATCTCCATCTCGAATAAATATCTAAATATATTCTTTCACAATAAGAGAACCTACTGATGATTAATACGTTGGTCTTGCAAACCTTTGTCAGTGAGTTTGATTCTCGTTAGTCACCCACCAGTCGAAACTCAAATATTCTAATATAATAAGTATATACTTTAATTGGGATTACGACTAGAATTATGGATGTGAAAATATGCGCAGAATCGCACTCAATAAATCACATTATTCTGTGCATCAAGATTACTCAAAGTGACTTGTAAGCAGGTAGATTTGAGTTCATGCCTTTCTTAGAACATAAATATCCAATTATATCAGCTATTAGTTTGAAACTGTTTTATCAATTTCATTTACTGATGTCCTAAGCATCACCCTTTTCTTAGGCTTATTTCGACAAAAGGCGAACCTTTTCCACCGAGGAGCTAGTTTTAAATTATAAAGTCTGTAATAACCACGTGGTATCAGTAAATTCTTGTCTTTTTTATCGTCTCAGTGTCAATGCTTGTTCACATCTGGTTGCTGACACCTACGTTCAGGGTGGGCGCTTGGTTCGGCTATATAAATCTTTTTCAACGTTTAGCGTGTCTGACATCCAGAGCTTTCCACCTACCCGAACCCTAACCCTAGGCTTTCTACCCCTGACACAATCTCATTGACGTGTTCTTTCATTGCATCAAGAGCAACCGGAGAAAATCCATAAAAAGTGAGAACACATTCTAGATTTGTGCCCGACGTGATCCTATGCGTACTGTGTGACCCGCCTGGATATTTTGGGGCATTTACCCCCACCCGACACTTTGACTTGCAGGTGCAACCAGGGACAAAACGATATATGTAGGTGTGTCTACTGCTCGACTCGCACATGTGTGCATGATTCAGTGAAAAAAAATATAAGATTGGAGGCCGTGAGGTCTGGTGCACCAGATAGATCCCTTGTAACTACACATTTGACTACGGGTAGATCTTTTCTTTTTCTTTCAAAACAGGGGCCATGGATCCGCGTTTAGTGGCTGGTTAGCCCAATACTTGTAAAATGTCTCTGTGTATCTTCAAGTTTTTCCCAGAATAATGCATTAGACTAGATACTTTTGGTTTGGATTTTCATATAAAAAATATGAGGGTTGATCAATAAGTCTGTAGCCTGACACGTAGCTGAAATTTCGATCTGATGTCTTTATGTTCGATCTGTTTGATTAATATTCACCACTGAAATAATTGCATTGACAAGGGAAAAGATTATGCTGAAAAATAAATATGTGTTGTGTAAAATGAATTCTCTTTCCATCATCAGGTTGATCTAATTACGTAAGTGTCTGCTGTAGACAGGAACGGAAACTATCCAGGAAAGGAGGTTTCTCATTAGAAGCAGTCATTCTTGCACCGGTCCAAATTGCACAATTGTACTGTATCTGAAGCTAAACAGTGACTGTCACCAATGAGATGAGTTGAAATGACCAATGGAATCATTTCTATCGACCCCTCGTCTCAATTTTCCATGCAGTTAACTCTTTTTCTCTTTTCCTTTCATTTTCGACAATTTAGTGTATTGGAATAGATAAGCACTTTCCTAACGAGATGGAGATCTGTTTTGAGATCCATAACATTTTGGTTAATTTCTGATGGTCAATTATTTTGTAACAGACAAAGAAAATAATAAATAGACGCCATAGAAAATGGTGAACCAAAGATATTCGCAAAGATATTCGCAAAGTACACATAAAGAATAGAACTTGATAGATTGAAATACACATAAAGATCTTGATATCACAATATGACTGCAACAGTTTCAACTCGGGTAACAAAATCTGAGTTCTGAATAAAATACAAATCGTTACTTATTTGTATTTTGTTGCAACAAAATAATATGTAGTTATACATTGATTTATTCGGACTAGTGTCCTCATCTTGGTTGTTATAGTCACAAAGTTTCGGCCGTTTCACCCTCGGGCCTTCTTCAAGTGTCTGTCGTAGTTGGTAACCTTCTGGGAATTTCAAACCGAACCCTTCATTCAATCCACAGGGGTGAATTGTTCTCATTCCGCTGTATACACTGAATAAAAAATGGTTCGTTGGACCAACTTAAAAAACAAAAAAAACAAAATATATTTAATCTAGTAAATATAATTTGAGAGAAACTGATACATTTAGGTGTAACAAATTAGAGTAACTTGTTTAAGGTTGGTTCAAAGAACCATTTTCCCGGTATATGCCAGAGGATATCTCATATCAGTCAAAATCAGACATGGAATATTATAAAAGGTTTGAACACAGAACTAATATCTAGGGCCTTCAAGGATCACAACCTGGGTGTACAACCTAGTCAACTACAAGGTGGGTCCAAGCAACGCAACACATACAGTGAAATGGTGCTTTTGACCCCAGTGCAAATTCAACTAATACCAACCCCAGTTATATGGTACAACATGGAGACAATTTTCACTTAAGCTTTTTTTCTTAGCATGTGCCTGTACTATGGTGGAACGCACTTCAGAGATCTATCAGAGCTGCGCGTGAGAACAGCCCGGAATGCATACCATTAAATGGATGTGGCACTGGTACCGTCACAGGGTCGTGCCATGTCCTTCGTCCACAGTTTAAGTGGTAGAGATACCGCTAGTTATCCCTATTTCACTGGCAAGAAGGCATGGTTCAAGAGCAGCATAAGTTTGGACATACCTGTACTTGAAGAATTTGGTGAGAACATCACCGATGTCATAACAGATGACCTCCTCAACGCGGGGCCTCGCCATAGCTGTATACTCAACTACAGCTGATCACTTTGAGGATTCTGATTTTGGAAAATTGAGAGCATGCAAGTTCCCGAACAACATATTAACCCTCCAGCAGAGAATGCATTTTTCCTGCACCCCTGCTCTGGCAACCATCATTGACAAGAATGCACACATCGCCATGCCAGAAATTCAGTGGGGGCGGGGGGGTTTCCGTGACTCCGTCCCTGCTCGGACGAAGCATAATTGAACAATTTTTAAAAGAAATGTTTAGATAAAAGGACTTTGTAAATCAGAATTAGTCAAATAAGCCCAAATAATCATAGTGGTTGCTTAGCCCAATAATTGTGCATTTTGTGATAAAAGCATAAAATTCGGTACACTTATAGCCAAAGGCATTCCCCCAAAATTTGAATATGGAGCCATCATGAATTTTCAATGTGTCACCCATGGCAGCCCTTTCAAAATGTCTGCCAATGACAACTGTTTCTAGATCAATTTTCCTGTCAGCAATGGATATAATATGATATTGAGGACATACTTAGTTACCATACGTAGTTTTGGAGAATTGCCATTTGAATAATACACGCAAGTCATTGAAGATTCAAGATGGACGTCCTGACTGGTATGGAGATTGTAATTGCAATAAAGTTGCGTAAACAAGTCTCATATGGATGATCGGTGATGATCGACACCAGCATCTGACCCCACACATGGTGATCATTTTGAAATTTGAGATAGAAGGAAGCTTCTGTCCAATTCTAAAGTTCCAATTTCGAATTCTGTATCATAAAAAATGTATGATTTGACACCGATATCATCCATATCAAACTTGTTTACGCAACTTTATTGCAATTACAGTTTTCATATCAGTCAAGGCGGCCATATTGAATTTTCAATGACTTGCATGTATTATCCATATGGCTATTCCTCTAATTTATGGATGGTAAATAAATTCTATTAAGTATGTCCTCAATATCATATTATTTCCATTGCTGATAGGAAAATTGATCTAAAAACAGTTGTCACTGGCAGACATTTTGAAAGGGCGGCAATATTGGAAATTCATTCAAATTTCTTTTGGAATGCCTACCAAATTTTATGTTTTTATCACAAAATGCACAAATGGCTTGAAATGTTCAGCTAAGCGGTTCCACTATCATAGATTGACGACGTTAGAAAGAAAACTTTATTCTTTTGTTTTTGCGTGTTGTTTTTGATGTTTGTGATTTGTTTTCTTTTTCACGTTAAAATAATTCTTTCAATTTGGAGCCCCCTCCCCTTGGACATTACCCACTCCCCGTCCCAAATTCTGGATCCTCCCCTGCTCATTACTTTTGGCCCCTTCTTTCTCCCCCCCCCTACACGCTTGTTTTCTTTTAATTTCTGTCTAATTACATCACATCTTTTCTTTTCTTTCTTTCTTTCTTTCTCCAATCATTCCCCTTTTCTGTCTTTCTTTCTTTCTTTCTTTCTTTCTGTCTTTCTTTCTTTCTCCAGTCATTACCTTTTTCTTTTCTCCTTTCTTATCTTTCTACACACTTATTATGTTGTATTTTCTTCTTCCATAGACATTTTCCTTGGACGAGAAAGACCATCAACTTCTCACTCATCTCTTCTCGTCATCACACACATCAGATACAGATAAAAAAAGATTCGACAAACATACAAAAGAATAAACGAACTGCACCAAAATCGCAAAATATTCCTTGATACTCGAAGCTGCACTGCATGTCGAGACTTCCTGGGTTGTTTTCGTTAAAATATCCTCCCCCCCCTCTCTCTCTCTCTCTCTCTCTCTCTCTCTCTCTCTCTCTCTCTCTCCCAACAATAATACGCTATTTACGAGCGAAAAGCCCACGTTTAGTGGGCCTAAACTGTCATTTTGACTTATGAGAAGACATCGGATTTATTTACCTCCTCCTGTAGAGAGTGTTAAATAACCCATAAATTAGATGAAAATCTCTTCAAGGTGAAAAATAATTCCAGGGAACGTTTCTCCCTTTTTACTTACTTCTCTCTTTCGATATTTCTTTCTTTTTTCAATCAAAGTTTCTTTAACATGCAAAGAGTGTTGTTGTTGTTGTCGTCGTCGTCGTCGTCGTCGTCGTCGTCGTCGTCGTATGAGGCCAATTATTGTATAAGACCTGGGCATTCGATGAAGAGGCTATTACGATCAGCACTAATTTCCGAAGGCTGATCTTACAAATAGAAAAACATCTGCCGTAAAGCAAATGTGTATATCTCGCAATACATTGCTAGTGAGTCGCTTTTCTCAGGTTTTCCATGAAATAGGCCGAAGGACAAAGTTAGCTTCCACATGTACTGCGAAGTGGTCGTGGGGAAGTGTGGTCGATGGCCTTGTGGGTCGCCTCTGTGACGGACAGGCCATGGGATTTGAGAGTTTCTGCTACTCCCTCGGTCCAACGCCTGCGAAATCGTCCTCTTGCCCGGACTCCCGAACTTGCGAGATAGTAGCCTCTAAATGCTGGAGGGTCGGTTGCTATTTTTTTTTTTTTGGGGGGGGGGAGACAAGTGGAAGCTAACGCTGTCGGCTTCTTGTGCTCGAGTCTCTATCTCTCTCTGTCTAGCTTGCCCTCGTCGGTGAAATACATTGAAGTAAGGGATAGCATAAAATGTTGGTTCTTCTGGGTTTGATGAATGACACGTTCCTCAATTGGGACGATAATAAGGGCACACTTAGCGACACTAACAAATTAAGAAATTGAGCCCAAACCAATTGATTAAAGAACTACTATTTGGTAAATACTCACTCGAAAATACTAAAGAGGTTTTATTTGAAAGAAAGTGAAAACAGTCGATTTTGCAATTAATTTAGTGATCATTTTTACTATTATCTTTAATTTTACATTTGAATAGTTCAACTTCTCCCACCCGAGTATACTACTGCTACCAATGTTACTACTACTACTACTACTACTACTAATACTGCTGTTGCTGCTGCTACTACTGCTGCTACTATTACTACTACAATGGTAATAATAATGAGGATGATGAGAATGATGATGTTATGAAATAACAACAACCATAACAACAACAATAGCAATAACAACAACAACAATAACAATAATAATAATAATAATAATAATAATAATAATAATAATAATAATAATAATAATAATAATAATAATCCTTATTTTTATTCTTACCATCTTGCCAATTACGAATTGCCAAGAAGCAGTATGAGAAACATCTTTGCAAAACAGTTAAGAAAAATCCGATGGCTTTCGTCATGTATGTAAACAGTAAGACAAAGCCGAGAGGAACAATCTCTAAACTTAAAACGGATAAAGTTTGTGATATAAATGATGACCAGGAAATAGCAAAGGAACTAAATCGTTTCTTTCAATCTGTATTTGTTGAGGAAGATGATAAACGTGAAATCTGGCTTAATGACTTCATGCATAATATCTACACCGATGGGGTGGCAGACCCGTTTGAATGTAGTGGACGGGTGGGAGATTCTATCCTTGAAATTATTTTCTTCACACCTACAGACGTAAAAAAGTTGTTAACCAATATAAACGCAAATAAGGCCATGGGTCCGGATGAGATCCATTCACGAATGCTCAAAGAATCTGCGGATGTTTTGTATCTCCCACTGTACTGTATTTTGAGGCAATCTTCCAGAAATATGGAAAATGGTGAATGTCACACTTATATTTAAAAGGGGTGACAAAGCTGTAACTGGTAATTATAGACCGGTGAATTTGACCTCACAAGAGTGTAAGATCTGTAAGAAACTTGTGAAGAAAGGAATTGTTAAATTCATTGAGAATAATGGTACATTGTGTAATGAACATGGCTTTAGAGGGGAGAGATCTTGTCTAACGAATCTGCTTACTACGCTCGAAGAGTGGACACAATTGCACGATGAGGATGTTTCTTTTGATGCGTTATACCTAGATTTCTAAAAAAAAAAGAAAAGAAAAGATGCCTTATGAAGATGTGGCATAGCTGGCAAACTAACTTATTGGCTGGAAGACTCCCTGCAGGGTAGGAAACAGAGAGTCTGTGTGAATGGTTCTAAATCTGAGTGGAGGTCTGTAAGTGCCACAGGGGTCAGTGCTTGGACCAGTACTATTTTTAATATTTATCAATGATCTACCGGATACAATATCTATAAATGAAAAGATTTTGCAGATGATACCAAATTGTACCATCCAGTCTGCTCGCCGATTGACCAAGTAAGAGTACAGGAGGACCTAGATAAATTAATGTTATGGTCAAGAGAATGGTTATTAGCTTTTAATGAAGATACATGTATTGTATTACATATAGGAAATAGAAATCCGTGTTACGATTACTGTATGAACGGAAATATGCTAGATATTGTAAATGATGAAAAGGATCTTGGTATCATAGTAACTGAAAAACTATCATTATCCAAATATATTGCCAGTGCGGCTGCTAAGGTGAACAGGGTACTAGGACTGATTAAGCATACCTTTTCATATATAGACATGGACTCGTTCCTTTTACTATATAAGACTTATGTCCATCCACACCTCGAGTACTGTGCACAGGGCTGGTCACCGTACTTATAGAAATATAAAAGATCTTTTAGTAAAAGTCCAGAGATGAACAACTAAGTTAGACCGCAATTAAAAAGTATGTGTTATGAGGATAGTTTAAAAGAGTTAGGATTAACATCGTTAGAAAATAGGAGGGATCGGGGAGATTTAATAGAAATGTTTAAGATTATGCGTGGTTTAGAATTAGTAAACCCTGGTGTATTTTGTACTAGAAGGGAATACAAGGGACCGAGAGGCCACACACATACATAACGGTAAAAGTAAACAGAAGTAGATTGAATATCAGAAAATGATCTTTTAACAATAGAGTGGTGGGACTATGGAATAGCTACCAACAGATGTAAATGCTATCGACAGATGTAAATGATTTTAAGAAGAATTATGCAAAAGCCTTAGATATTGTGATTGTTATAATGCGTGCTCTTATATACAAATTGTATACTTTTCTATTACACTAAAATAAATGTTAAAGTAATGGATAATTGTCTAAAGTGGTTGAAGCAATTTTTCCCCCAGAAGATTGCGTTTTACCCCAAGAAACAACGGTTCTATACGAAACTATATTTCCAAAGAGTTCCGTGAATCTGGAAGCAAAAAAGGGATTCTTTTCAGTAACGTTCATAATTTTAAAGTACGGAAGCTAAAAGGAAAACGAGATTAAGGTGCATTTTCTTTCGCTCGCCGACTAGAAACTAGCCAATCTCCGGTTCTAAACATAGGAAACAAATAATCTTTATATCAGAAGCTTCTCAATTGGTACAAAGCTTACAATAAAATTAATTCTTAGAAAGATTTTGAGCGTTTTTTCGTCACATATCATTTCAGTCAATGAAACAGTATTAGCAGTTAGAAGTGTCAGTAGTAGTAGAGTAACAAATACACACAAATACCCTCTACCCTTCCTTCTCTCAGAGTATCAGCAGCTGCCCTGAATGAGATCAGTTTTTAATGAAATTTAATGGAGTTGCAGTACGTGAAAATAAAACAAATGTCCATTTAAGCTTATGCAGTTGCTAGCTGGAAACCCACCCGATAGTTATTCTAACTATAATTATTACATTCAAATTGTTGTTGATTTTGCTCGATGTCCTTTATAACCGCCTGTTGGCCTTCCACGATCGGGTGTTCATTCTCGATCATAAAATCCCTGGTGTGTGCTCATGCCATTTGTTTACATCATCGAACCCAAGTCGTTTGCACAATTCCCACTGTATCACTGTTCCTACTCCGTCGTGTCTATTCTTATATTCTCTATGAGCCAGTCTGTTGTATTCGTCTCGTCTCTTTCTCCACAAAGATGACATTTACTGTTTCTCTGTGTCGTGTCTATTTTGCCTTGACATAATTCGTTCTGATTCATTTGTTCTGGACTGCAATAAGATTCCATTCCCTTTTAGGTGTCCTTTGCTTAACCGTGTCCAGGATTCATCGTCCGTGATATTTTCTCTTCTTTCTTGTCTTGTTGCGTCCCTCAGTGTTCCCACATCTCTCATTCTGTTAAAAGCAGTTTCAATGATCCCTCTTCACTGCCGACTGAACATAGTCCTCCTTCTTTGTCTTTTCTTATAATATGTCCGTATCATCTAGGGTGGTGCATTGTGCATTGTCATAAACTTCCTGGTCCGTCGATCCACCATTATAATTTCCTCTCTTATCCACCCCCAAGAAGCGTCGTAAGTACCTCACTATTGATATTACTTATGTATTCATCCCTTTTCTTACAGATCTACTGTTTCGGATAGCTTTTCTTACATATCAACCCTCTCACTATTTGACTCCCTTGAACCCTGCTTAGTGTACATGTCACGTATTTCTGGTGAACAGGGTAGGGTTTATTGCACCCTCTACCCTGAAAACAGCTGTTGTTGTTCCTTCAGAATGGGAAGGGTGGATCCCATACTACCCCAGCCCCCGTTTTCAAATTGGGTGTTTTCCTCTTTGCCATCATCATTTTCATCTGTAAATGCCCCATAAAATTGTACGGCATATGGCACGTGTAATCGTGTCGGCCCCATAGAAGAGTAAATGGGGAAATATGAAAAAGGAAGGGTGAGTTAGAACAATGTGAATGGGAATGTGAATAGAACTGGTTAAGAGTAAAGACAAGCAACGCGCTTTCCCTTCCATGTCGACCTCCTTGTGCCATATTCATAGATTATCAATGAATCAAGTAAAAAACATTTATAATTGGCACTTCCCGGTCCACTGGTAATTAAGCCTGTCTCCGTCTTCGGACGAAGCAGGTTACTCAGAACCACCCTATTGCACTAAGAGGTGTAGCGCCAATGTACATCCTGAATCAGTTGCAATGGCTGAGGGAATCAGGATATATTGTTTTTTGCATGAGCCACCATAAAATGCAACTTTGAGTTGAGGTACCATGCCTTCTCGGGACATTTCTCGGGGCAACAGGTGCAATTTGGCGGTACCCATCTCCTCTCCAAGTAACATGCGGCAGGTTGTACTGGGTTTCATGGTACCATTAGCAGATCTAACCTGACTTACTAGGAGAGGTTGATTCATAACTTGTATACGAGGAGGTCCCTTCTTTCCATACAGATTGGACACCTGAAGGAAGACGGAAGACGTAACAACAGGAGTAACAACAACAACCACACATGAGTTCAATAGTCCGAACAACTTTTGCAATGATAATGATTAGAGAAGGTTAATTTCACTTAACAATTCAACACATTTTCCTCTGTAAAAGGTTGGCTGGAAATGAAAAGAAAATGAAAAAATCTAGCCATCTTTAGCAATAAAGGGAGATAACCTTTTGCAATATTTACACTAGTCGGTTAAAGATACGGATTTGCAAGTTTAGCCTGGATTATTGTTTCCGACTTACCAATCAATAATCTACGTTGAGGCTATGGAGAGAACATTTTAACTTAAAAGTCGGATAAGAATAATCCAAGATAGCTTTTGTAGGAAGTATACATTATTTAAAGTTGTATCTTTCACCAATATCATCATGGTAAAAAAATATTCAGAAAAGATTCGACACCCCCATTTCATCCCCACTAACAAGCATGAAAATTCAAGACATTCAAAATTCTTACAGGCAAAGTGACACATTTCTATACTTGGATCCATTGCTTTATTTGTGCCTTTCGTGTATGTAAAAAAAAGAGACTTCGTCGTCAGTAAAGAAAAGAGACATTTTAAAACTGTTCTTGAATTGATTCATAAACGAAGTCTTTGATTTCAAGAAGAAAGAAACTGAAAAAAGCTGAAAACGTCCAGACATTGAATCTCCATCTGATCGAAAAGAAACCGAGAATCTGCAGTCTGAAATCCAGAACTCATTTCCTTCCAATTAAGTAATGTGGTCGAAAGCTTCAGATAAGATTACAAAAGTTTTTTCTCATCTAGAATAGATATTTGTTGCCAACTTTGGCACAAGGCCAGTTTAGTGGAGCACCCAGGAATAAATAAACTCATTAGCAACAGCTTTCAAAATTAGCAAGCAATTCGCACCAAGCATGCTGAATTTTGGCATATGGGTACGTGTCGACGGTAATAGGCTAGGCGAGGTCATTCAATTTATCCAGAGGTCATTGCTGGTCATTCTACTCAATTTTCCAAGTGTTTGGTAATAATTTGGCTCCTATGGAACTGAAAGTTGGCATAGGAGTAAGTCTTTTCATGGCAAAGGTCAAAGGCAATGCGGATTTAAACTCAGTAGTCATTCAAGGTCACCTGGGGTCATTTGTAAACATTTCTAGTCAATTTTCCGAGTTGTTGGCCACAATGTTGTACCTATGAAACTGAAATCTGGCATAGTGGTTAATTTGTTCATGTCCAAAGTATTTGGTAATGTGATTTCGCCAGAGGTCATTCGAGGTCACCATATGTAATCTCTGGTCATTTCTTGCAATCTTTCTAAGTTGTTGGCCACTATTATGCACTTAGGATACAGAAATTTGGCATAGGGGTTCATCTTTACATGGCGAAAGTTATAGGTAATGCGAGGTTGATCCAGGAGGTCACTCAAGATCATCTGAGGGTTTTCTGCTCATTTCTAGCCAACTAAAGCAATTTATAGCATAATATTGAGTACAAACCTGTTGGGGGCCTCACTAATGGTCGAGCTGATAAGGTCAAATTCAATAGGATAGGTGGTGCTGATCCTCAAGATCATTGGAGGCCAGTATTGGTTAATGTAATTTATTATTTAAATTTGTATGACTACTTTTTACCTTCATCTTAAATTTTATTAGTTGCTTTTTATCGCAACTTTTGCTCAGACCGATTACCCTACGACAGTGAGCAAAATAGCGTTGATCGGAAAATAAAGAATAACCCCCGGGTCGGACTCAAACCCACATACCCTAGCCAGGGGAAGCACCGTTTAGCCCGGTCTACTTTACTAATTACGCCACCGAGCCTAACCGGGAGAAGAAGCTCGAACTAACAGTTAAACCTACTCTTCTTTCCGATCGTTTGATTACATTTCTGGTAGTTACAGTAATGATTTATAATACTTCATCTGCAAAAAAATACCAAAAGGTGGAGACATATATTGTATGTGTGTTAGATGAAGGCTATATCTTGTGAAGGTTGGTGACACTCATTACAACGTTCCATTTTAATAAAGAAAATATCCAATTCGAAAAACTGGAGAAACTGTGGGATCAGGGAGCAATGGAAAATGCACGATGGCATCCCAGCTCATTTCCACGGTGGCTGCCAAAAACCTCCAACAAGTAAGTTTTCCCTGATGTGTATTAAACATGTTGCTGTCATAGTAGTCTGCGATTGATTCGACCAATTTAATTGCTCTAAACATTGTCTACTGGAACTGAAGTCTCTTTACTCTAAGTTGGTCTTGATCCTGCAGCTACCCTCAGATGGGGTGCTTATCCGGATGGGAATGCAATTGTACGCTAGCCTGCTCCTATGAACCATTGTTGACCAGATTATCCTGAAGACATCCAAGATTCATCGGAGATGCAGTTGTCTCATAAATTAAGCTGCTTCGCCTAAGAAACATTCAACAGACCCAACTCTCTACACTGCGTATCTTATAAAACAAAGCGCATGCAATATTCAATTATGCAGCAACAAACTCACTGATTAAAAAAAAGAAGCTTTGGTTCGTATTTGTCAAAAGGTTTCTCAGCAGCTTCAGCCGACAAATGTTCATCGAGTTTTTCAATTTTTTTCAATGACATATTTTGTCTGTTATTACAGTCATTTCAACAATGGACTTTTTAAATCTAAATCTTAATAAGCTTTATCATACGTACAG
>VCCN01002970.1:1408251-1418932 GCA_006491835.1 Architeuthis dux | reverse complement strand
CTTTTCCACGACATTCTAATTTTTTGAGATGCACCTGTATATTCATGTCTTAAAGTTATATATAATTCTTATTTTTTATCAAGATAGCCGGTTACTTTTGGGAGATCCTGTATTCAGAATCCATCACCGCCTACCTTGTTTTGACTATTCCCACCCGAGGGGGGACGAGGGAGAGTAGATGTGGTTACATTTTGTTCAAATGACACGGCTGCAGATTTCAAAAAAGAAGGGAAGAACGCCACGCAAGGAGAACCGTCAAAACTCTGAAGATAACCAATATGTATGTTCATGTGTAAAATTATTGCGGAGATTTAAGGTCCGATTGTCGATGATTCGCATGGGGGGAGATAGGAATCCAACAAATGGCCGCAAATTGGTTGATAAGGATGTACATAGTTGTACTTGTAAAATATGCTTAAGTCAAATAGAATGGATTGCTATCCATACATGCACACCCGCAGATAGATAGATAGATAGATAGATATGAAATCAAATCATGGATAATTTTATATCCTACAGAATATGATAATTATAAATACATTTAGTTAGTTGGGAACCTATATTTACTCGGCGCCGGTGAGAACGACTGCTAAACGAATCGTAAATGTAAATAAAGAAACAAGCGCCGTGCGGGGATCGAACTCGCGTCCACCTTGAAAGCAACCGTATATGCAGGTTCTGATCTTTTTTGAGTTTGTTACCGTACACTTTGCCGGCCCCTCTACTCACACGTTCGTATTCAGGCACGAATACAATGCGGTCCCCTATGTCGACAGTATGAAATCAAATAATGGATAATTTTATATCCGTCATCATAATATATATTCTTCAGATTCTGGGGGAAAACCCAACTTTTCAGTTCTCCAACCATGAAGGATCTCCAACCATGAAGGCTCCGAACCTAGCCACATGACATTCCACTCTTAGAATATTCCAAAAGACATTCCACTCGTAGACAGAAATACGCCAATCCCAAGATTCCTAGAAATTCCTATAATATTTTCGGAGCCTGGAGCTCAAAATCAAACCTTCCACTTGAAGAATGTCACGACCACAATGAGTAAATACATCAACACGAGCGTTTGCAGATGTAGTCCAAAGGTTAGAAGATAGCATTGTCACCGGCGGTGCTGGTTGTATCTGATTAACTATGTAGCAAAAGTGACATTTGCTACGGTCCCCGCCTTTTCGAGGACACCGCGCGAAATGCTTGCAATCTATCAATTCCGATTCGGTGATTGCACTTGCTCCATTACTATAGTACTATACTGACTTCAAATTTTATCAACAACTGGTTGTAAAAGCTTAGCGATTTTAGCCAAGTATCACCTTTAATTGGGGTTATCATTCTAGCACGGTAATTAATGGGTGTGTAGTATCTATGTAATACTTTTACGACGCATACATACGAAGATATTGAACTGAAGTCATAGCCGCTGCACAAAAATGAAAACGAAAACAAAGTAATTCTATTACTGAAATGCCAGACATACGTGTCATATTATTTGTCTGTATAGCAAATAAAACATTTGATGTATTTTAATATTGTGTATTTTCTTGATTCAGAGCCCCTTTATAACATATGTTTACAGGATTCGCACTAGCTTAATCCGGTGCCTGGTCAGTAACACTCGTTACTCCAAGTTGGCCAAGGTAAAATGCAAAAGCAAAAAAGGCTTCTCTCCTTTTCTTGCTTTTTTCGAATTCCTCAAAATAGCATTGGAATCAAAATGTTCTCTCAGAAAACTGATTGCAGACTAAAAGGTTTCCCTTTGTCTCAACTACTCTCATACTTGTAAAATCCGCGATATCCACAAGCAAAGGGCAAACTATCACCTGACACATTTATTCATATTTTGAATAAATAACTGAAGTTAATTCAATTTCTTTCTTGTTCAGACGGACTTGAATTTTTGTTTTAGCAAATGGGTTTTCAAATATGAGAGATTTTTTTTAAAAATTCGTTTGCGTTGGTACAATTCATCAAAACGAAGGACAGAAATACATAACTGTATGCAATACTCTTTTACAAATTAAAAAAAAAACCTCTCATTATAAATTTGAAAATTATGAAATTACAGCCAAAACCTTTAAATGTCAACCTGAATTTAACAAGATTCTAAATGATTCTTAAGAAATGTTGTCGCACTTTCCCTTTCAGTGAGCGATTTTGCCATAAATTCCACTGGACATTCTTTGTCGTTTGAGACCAATGTGTAGAAGAAACTCATCTATTCTCTATCAATATGCCGAGTCATATCGGAATATAACGGATTTGGGGTTCTGTAAAATATTTCTTAGGATCAAATAAGGGAAATATTAATTCTTCTGGTTCTAAAAAAGGGTTGATTTTAAGAAAAGTTTCACGAGACACTTTTTGGACTTTCTAGGCTTCAAAGATTTTGACTACAATTACTTCGGCTATTTGACCGTCTTGTCCTGAAGCAGTCAATGCATCTATTCACTATTCTTATATATATATATTCGGTTCAATATAATAAAATTGCATTTGGAAAAATGATGTTTCTAGCTATACTCTAATGACCTTTAGGATTGTTTACATGATAGGAAACTTGATTGAACCCTAGTTGCACAGGAAGCATGCAAAGAAATACGCTGAAAAACAAGCAAGCTATATAAGTGGCAGGGTTGGTTCAAGGTACCGGCAACACGGGCAGTGCTAGGGGCGCTTGTCATGTGTCTGAGACAGTAGGACTTTACAAATTTTAAAATGGAGACATGAATAAATTAAACAGAATAAAATAAATAAAAAAATTTCCTGATGTGAAGTCAGATTTTTCAGGAATATCAGACCATTAAATACTTTCTGCTGTGGTGAAACTAAGCGAAACAATTGGAAAGGGAAATTCTGATGAGCGACGATAAGCTCAGTCAGGTTTAGTTAGTTTGGTGAGATAGAGTGCTCACAATGGCTGGGACCTGGGAGGGGAGATAAGTGGGGTGAGGTCGCAAGGGAATTTCTGGGCCACGCTTGCCTTCTGTTTTACGATAGCCAGTTCAACTGGTACAACACACAAAAAAGTTAATTTATCTTGTACCATGAACTGGTACAAGATAAATAAACTGTTTTCTTTTACCTGATTATTGTAATAAACTTTTTATTCCTAGATATATATTTTTCTCACTGTAAAATATAAATAAATAGATAAGATAAGATTATACTTTATAGGGTACCGCAGATCAGTTTGTACGGGGCACACGGGAACCCCAGGTGTGCGTCTGTGTGCGTGTGTGCGCGTGTGTGTGTGTGTGTGTCTGTGTGTGTCTGTGTGTGTGTGTGTGTTAGACGATTCCCCTCCCGCCATTTCTAAAGGTGATGAGAACAGACACAAAATCAAAGAAAGACTCCATAAAAGAAACATCGATTTTAGATCCGAATTAAAATCTGGTTTTGTCATCAGAACCGAAAAAATGATCGGTGCTGATTTGAAACATTTTCATCTGTTCATGAAACATTTTCATCTGTTCATCAAAACCAGGAAAGTCCACCCCTCATCCAATCGCCATCAGAGGCTGGTAACGGACAGAGTATGGAACGTGTTAATTGGGCTCTGGTGAAGCTTAGACGGGAAGACCAGAAGTGGATTATAATAAATGGGGTGAAGAATTTTCTTTTTTTAAAAGGTATTTTACAAAAATTGAAAAAGTTCTATTTTTGTGTTGGGAGTTCTTAATTCTTAACCGTGTAAGATCATGTATGTATGTGTGTATGTATGTGTGTGTGTGTGTGTGTGTGTGTGTGTGTGTGTGTGTGTGTGTGTGATTTCTCCCTGCTGGACGGGTGGGTTGTAGGTCACATCTCTTAACTTGATGGGCGGGGATCCGGAAACTTAATCGCTGGTAACTTCTTCGCGAGTAAGTTAAACGTCGAAATGGCTATTTCCTAGCCACTGTGTATAGCCGAAACGAAACGAGACGATAACGTCGTTAAAATCTGGTGTCGCTTATTAGCAAAGGAATAAATAGCAAAGGAATAGCAAAGGAAACACTTTGTTTGAATGAAATTATATGCGTTGGGTGTCCAGCTGGCAAAAATCAACATATTATTAGATTTTAATAACATTTTCGAAACTTAATTATTAAAAGTTTCAATTAAAGAAGCAGCAAAAATATTGATACTATTGAACAAAAAATGACCCTGAAAAGTCTTTATTTTTATTTGTATGTAGCATAGTAAAGTAAATTTAAGGTTAAGTACGTATTTTACTATAACATTGTACTGTAATATTGTACTGTAATATTGTACTGTAATATTGTAACAAGGATGAATAATTAAATATAGCATGATGATGATGATGAAGAAATATTTACCGCTTGTATTTTTAATATATTCTCATATATTATTTTCTGTTTAAGTATCGTAGCTATTTTAATTTTTCGCGTTTTAACATTTGATTGACCCAGACGACGAGCGATTTTCTCATAATTGTTGTGAATGTGGGAGATTTTTAACTACGGATATTTAAATTTAAAAACTTTTCTTACTGTCATCGATAATGGCGTCATTATTGATTTTTTTCGCTGAATGTAAAAAACATCGAATTTTTAACAGTCAAAATGTACGTTATACTTTTATTTCTTTTGTTCAGACAAAAATTTGGGCTATTTTATTTCTATAAAAATATTAAAAAAAATCAGTGAAAATTTGTTGTCCATTTTTGTTTATACCTAGTTAATAATCTCAGATATCCGAAAAAACACGTTTTAAAAACAATAATTAAAAATACGTACTTAACTTTAAATTTACTTTACTATGCTGCATACAAATATTTCTACTGTCACCATTTACTCATATTTTCTTTAATTGAAACTTTTGATCAAGTTAAAACTACGTATTTATTTATTTTTTGTAAAAATAGTTAAAACTACGTATTTAATTTAATGTATGTATCTTGGCCTTCATGGGGAAAACTTTGTTTTCCTTCCTCATTTCTGCTTTGATTAAAGACACACACATTGATACTCTTCTCTCACTTCGTTTATATACACTGTATATCGAGATTGACATCCTACGTCTTCTCTGCATAGTATCAGAGTTGCCATTTTGACTATTTTATGCCCAAATTTGACAAATCTGTCCTTTTCTTAAAGCATTTGGCTATGAACTTTTTGGCTTGGCCTTATTTAAATGTTTGCAGTAGTAATTTTCATAAATTGTTATTTTCGGTGTGCACTTCAGGATTGCAATATTTCATAAACAATCATTATTATTATTTCTTTTTATCACTATTCACCTTCATCTTAATTTTTCAGTTACTTTTATAATGGCAACTTTAAAACTCAGGCCGTCACCGTAAAGTTGCGATAAAAAAGCAACTGACAATTTAAAATGAAGGTAACTAGTAACTATTTCTTTTTAATTAATACTAGTGGTTTACAATACTTCATCTAATAAAAATAAATAATAAAATAATTGCTTTTATAAACGATTTTTGCATTTGGCCATTTTTTCCATGTTGACATGTTTTGGCTAAAAGGTCTCCAACTATCTGGCAACTCTGATCTGTATACAAACATGTGTATAGGGATAGATCCACACTACGTACACGCGTTCGCAATAAGATGTATTAAAGGAAGAGTTGCGGCCAAGTGTTTTTTTCTGCCGAAACATTGGCAATATTAAATTGAAAATGGAAATCGGTCTGTGCACAAAAGTCGACATCAGTAAAATGTTGATGAATGGACACGGAGATGAATTTATGCGGTTTTGATTGGAAAGAAAGAAAGAATCAAACAAAAAAAAGGGATGGGTAGGAAAGAAAGAAAGAAAGAAAGAAAGAAAGAAAGAAAGAAAGAGAATCCGAAATTCAAGGTAAAAAAGAGAGAAAGAAAGAAAGAAAGAAAGAGAGAAAGAATGGACAAAGACTGAAAAAAAAAGAAAGAAACGGAATTAAAAAAGAAAGAAAGTTTTAAAAAAGAAAGAAAGAAATTAAAGGAGGGTGAAATACAACAAAATCAGGGCGAAAAGAGATGAAAAAAACAAGGAATCAAAAAAGAAGAAGAGAAGAAAAAGAAGAAGAGAAGAAAAAGTAAAAGGAACGCTCGATGGGAAGAATCGCATCGAATTCTCTCTTTGCCACAGGGCAGCCATCTTGTCGTATTTGTTGTGCATATGACCCTTTCCCATTTGAATAACAACAATGTAATTAACCCTTTATTGGTGGCATCGTCGAACGTCCTTCACATTTTGACGAGAAGGGGTGGGCATGGGGTAAGACAAGCCCCCTTCCCTTCGGTGAATCGGCAGTGACGCATAAAGGCAACGAAAAACCTGCAAAGAACGAGAGTTTACGATGAAATGAGACGCGTAGGGGAAATGGGACACAGGGAAATGGTGGGGGATCATCGGGAGGCATGGGGTAAAGGGGTGCGGACACTTGCAGCGTCTGTGAAGTCGTTTCGATGCGACGGGGTGTCGCCTCAAACTTTCAGCATCTGTTTGATGCCCGCCGTCACTGGTTCTCTTGTGATGGAGAGGAGGGGGTACGAGATGTAAATGGCGATAGGAAGAGTAGGATTACTGAATGGGGAGGGGAAGAAAAGAAAGATGAAAAGTTGGAGAAAGAAAGAAACGATGCGAGAAAGGAAGGGAGAAAGAAAGAAAGGATGTAAGGAAGAAAGAATGAAAGAGAGGAGAAAGCAAAAAGAACGAATAAAGAAAGACAGAAAGAAAAGCTGAAAGAAAGGAAGAAGAAAGAAGGGCAAAAAGAAAGAACTAAAGAAAGAAAGAAAGAAAAAGAGAAAATGAAAAGAAAGCGAAAGTAGGTGAATATAATGAGGAAGACTAAAATGGCTACTGCTCCACTCGCCGCTTACGGGCGCAGCAGGCACTAGATGTGTAACACGTGACACAGTTTTCAGCTGGTTAGAAGACAAAGGCGTCAATGTTTTAAGGGGTTCACCGTCTGCTGGAAGTGAGGCTCAGAAGCGAGGAGTGTCGCCACGGAGACGAACGTACCACGATTTACCTTCTGATGCTTCTTCTGGCGCCGACCGAGTCGTTATTCTCTGATGAATATTACAAACGGCTGTGAATAGTCAGTTCAGTCGAACGGATCTCGAACAGTACAGGAGGTAACACTGCATCTACAGACGGGGATTGATGGTTCTTTTTATGCTTTCTACTACTTTCTAAAAATAAGTTTCTCATCGAGTATAGTGATTCGTATCCAACAACTTTAAGCACTATCATTTTGAATTTGTTATGGCTACTTTTTTACCTTCTTTTATTTTTTTTATTAGTTGCTTTTTATCACAACTAATAAAATTAAGTTGACGGTAAAAAGTCGTCATACAAATTCACAACTCATTATGTGGAGAGTTCCAATGTGTCATCTACCACTGCCAATGAAGTTGGAAGAGATATGTGTATTCATTCGTGTCTGTCCACACGATATCTCCAAATGCTCTGAAATATTGTGTAAGAGTGGGCTATGGGCTACAGATTAAACTTTGGTGCAGATACAGGAATTTTTTTTCGATTGAAAGATATATTTATTATTCTGCAGGAAAAGAGGTTAAGCACGAACAGTTAATAAAGAGTGTCCCATAAGTAACTCCCAATTTGTCCCAAGAACAACGCCAGTTCTATCTAAGGGAAGCAACTATTTAATAGTTGCTTTTAATAGTTGCTTCCCTTAGAAATGGCATTAGTTTTGGGACAAATCGAGAGTTACTTCTGTGACACCCTGTATAAAGTGTCCCATAAGTAATTCCGAACAATATTTGTACATTTAAAGTTCTCTCCCTTGTTTTTTAAAATATTTTATTTTCATTCTGTTTTTAGTTAATGTACGGCGTTGGCAGAAGTATGCGATCACTGAGTGCTTTGTTGTTGTTACTTTTTGCGAATTTGTCTTTTCAAGTCGGTATGTGCAATTGAGTTTCTTTTGAGATCCCATCCTGTCAGCGTCCCGCTTATGAATGGAGCTCAAGACTCGAACACTTTTACACATCGGCTTAGTAAACATAAAACAAACAAGTTCTGTTTTGCATACGTTTGTCTATGTGACATTGAGATCTATTTTGCGGTATACCCATTGTTAAATAAATTAACAATTCGTTTGTAATTTATTTCAGCCAGTTGTATTAATAATAATACGAATGCTATTACCAGAAATTTTCAAAAAAACAAACCACCGCCCAAATAGTGAGTAGGAGATATTTTTATCATAATCGTTACCTTTCAGTGGAAGAGTCCATTTTACGGACAGAGGAACAGAAAACAATTACACTGTTCATTATATACGTATGTAATAAATTTGATCTATTTCTGGGAAGATAAATAACATTGAGGCCTTCAAAATATATCAAATCCGATTTAAAATGAACATTTATTAAAATTGATTACCAAATACAAGCCAAACTAAATAAAGAAATCTTCGGAACAAACCCATTTATCAAGGGTTCGATCTGTTTCGCCTTGAGTGTGAGTGGGCGAGGAATTCTCACACTCAAGGCGAGACAGAGTTGAAACATTGGATTTTTAAATAGAACAATTATCAAGAAAACAAACTTGGATAACTCAAGTATGAGCAGCATAAATGTCTTTTGAACACAATTCTTATGCGTTAAAATGTTCTGAAAATTCAGAGCTGATCAAATTGGTATTTCGACATTATAAAACGACATCAACTCATTCATTCGTCATTCCATTTGTGTTATGCATTCCTTTAAAATGTTTCGAATTAATGGCTCATCGATGTTAACTGTCGATTTTTGTCTCAAGTTTGATAAAAACAACTCGAAATTATGTTTGTATCCTTTTCGTTCTTGAAAGCAAACACAATGCTATATTTGGGTAAATAGCGTAGACTTATGAACTTATATGAGCGTGGACTTATAAGATGTCGAAAATATAAGCAAGTATTTTGAACTTTAAAACATTGAAGATTTCTGGTAATAGCATTCGTATTATTATTAATACAACTGGCTGAAATAAATTACAAACGAATTGTTAATTTATTTAACAATGGGTATACCGCAAAATAGATCTCAATGTCACATAGACAAACGTATGCAAAACAGAACTTGTTTGTTTTATGTTTACTAAGCCGATGTGTAAAAGTGTTCGAGTCTTGAGCTCCATTCATAAGCGGGACGCTGACAGGATGGGATCTCAAAAGAAACTCAATTGCACATACCGACTTGAAAAGACAAATTCGCAAAAAGTAACAACAACAAAGCACTCAGAGATCGCATACTTCTGCCAACGCCGTACATTAACTAAACACAGAATGAAAATAAAATATTAAGAAAAACAAGGTTGAGAACTTTTAATGTACAAATATTGACTTACTTTCCTTGAAATTTACATTTAGCTATTTAGTTCGGAGTTACTTATGGGACACTTTATACAGGGTGTCACAGAAGTAACTTTCGATTTGTCCCAAAATTAATGCCATTTCTAAGGGAAGCAACTATTTTTGAATTCCCCATGTCTTAAACCCATGATTTAGCCTTTTAAAGTACTCAGATATGTCAACTGGGGGACGAGATATGAATTCTGTTTTTTTTGGTGTATGCTGGCGACCATTTTGTTTTATGCAAATGAGGTAGTTCTTCCCAACCTTTTTCTTGTGAACATCTTTTTCTGAAAGAGAACATCCTACGGAACATTTTGGTACCCTAAATGTAGAATCATGGGAGGGGGTGCACGGTAGCCCCTGCTGGTCCCCGGACTAGATATCTAACGTCACTTTATTCTATTCAACGAAGGGTGGGAATGGAGGCCAAGGTCAGAGGTGGGGGGGTCTTACTAACGTTCAGCCTAGGGGCCCGGGTGGTTGATGATCCGTCACTGCACATACCCACACCTTCAACTAATTTAGTATCTTCGAATGAACAGGGAACTAGAAAGACATAACTGTTTCTAAAGTGGTTTTCATGTAGTTTGTGCTTAATTCGCATGTAACAGAAATGAAATCCAAACAATGAAGTATTTGTGTTCTTCCGGGTGAGCGGTCGGTCGACATGGGCTTCAAGTGGAATGACTAAGACACTTGGGGGGAGAGGGACAGGGACAGAAGTTGTCTTCAATCAAAGACGGAAACAAAAACAACAACGAAAACGAGAACAGAAGTGAGCGTGATCCAGTCAATTACTAGTTGTCCACCGTTGACAGAAGTTTAGATAACAATCTACGCGTATATAAATTCATCTGTGGCCTGTTTGGTGGCAGAGGTAGTTGCACAGGGGTCAAACTTAGGTTAAAGTTAGGAATTCGAATGCTGGTTTTCAAAACAGGCAAGCGTTCACTATTGGTAAGATTGGCGCAATTCAATCTTCTCTCCTTTTACGTGTCCCTAGGCAAAATAAGCTAAGTAAACATCTGTGTGCGTGTGCATAAGGCAGAGTGAGTGTCTGCGCCCGCGCGCATGCGCGTGTGCATGTATAAGTGAACAGATAGTGTGTGTTCGTGTATATGTATGTATATGCTTATGTGTGTACACACTTATGTGTATATATTTGTGTGTCTATCATACGCACCCTACTCGGTGGCTGAGACGGTAACATGTTTGTCATCGGCCCCATTAGGCGGTGTTCGAGTAAGATTTTTAAGGCCGAGGGACGTTTTTAGAAGCTTTACGTCGCAAAATCTTCTTATTCTGATACTGTCACAATCTGCAATACCCACACAGCATAATTAGCCTTCATCCAG
>VCCN01002970.1:1298684-1309049 GCA_006491835.1 Architeuthis dux | reverse complement strand
ATATATATGCATACACATACATATATATGCATACACATACATGCATACACATACATATATACATACATATGCATATATACATACACATATATACATATACATACACACATATATACATATACATACACACACACACATACACATGATGGGTATGGTTAGACAATGTGGAAAAGGAAAAAGAGTGAGAAAAGCTTGTTACATCTTACTAGCTGCAGGACTTTCTGCCATGTTCAACTTTCTTCTGAAGACGTTGCTCGCCACGACGAAATGCGATAATAAACATGTTTGAGATGTAACAAGATTTTCTCACTCTTTTTCCTTTTCCACATTGTCTAACCATACCCATCATTCTGTCGGATTCCCTCACCTCCACACTATAAACATATATACATACATACACATACATACACACACACACACATATACACACACACACACACAAATGAACGAATGGAGACAAACAAGCAAACAATTAACCGAATTTCTTTCCGACACCTATGACTCTAGTTTCGTAATCTTTTATGGATTCTGACACTTTCTATTGTCTCCCATTGAAAACACAATCCAGTTTTCCATCTCGGACAACAAAGGCAAGGGGAAAAGAAAAAAGATTGTCAAAGTCACAAACAGGACAAGTCAACAATTAGGCAAGCGACACCACTTTCTACTTGACACATCTTGTTTGTCAGCAGATGCTTGCGCTCTCTCTCTCTCTCTCTCTCTCTCTCCTTACAGAATTCACTTATTACATTGAACAACAACGGCCAATCAATTTTTACATAGAAACAAAATCAGGGTAATGAAAGGAACTGATTAGGCATAGAAGAAAAAAAAGGGTCTCATACAAAAAAAGAGGTCAGAAAAGGAGGGGGGGTGGATATAGTCAACAGGTTCACTTCAAGAATACATAAAGAGAGGTAATTACAACAGAGGTCTCATTTTTTAGGTCTAATTAAAAGAGTTTCATTTGTATATGGATTATAAACATTGTTTTCTATTGTCACAAGCTAAAAGGAACCTACCTACTGGAGTCCTTAGTTTGTGGTTTTCTTTTTTATATACATACACACATGTACCTTGACCTCAATCCTGATGCTCTAATCCTAAACTATACGGGCAAGTGCGTTAAATAAACTGAAACTAGCAAGACCTACCTATGGAAATTCCACAGCGAATCTTTGCAATTTGGGAACAGAACATGAAGTTACCATTCAATGCGGAAGGTGGTGAAGAGTAAAATTATCCATTGTAAGATAAAAGCCCTCGTCCATTGCAAGATAAAAGCCATGACTCACAGATAGAATTGAGTTTCCATCAATCACAATAAAACAGATTTTATTGAGTTAAACTGCAATGACGGAAATTCATGTAATAATACAGAAAAAACAAAGGAATTTATTTACACTTTCAAATGGTGGCTTATACAGTTATGAATTTAAAATATTGATGAAAAAACAGCATCATCATTCATTTTCAAATACTCGATGAAAAAACAATACTATCATTCATTTTCAAAAATTTCATAAAGGACTTTTATGATTTTGGGGGGAAAAAAAAAGTTCTTTGAATAACTGACTTCACTGATGAATTGAGATTGAGAAATGATGAATTGAGATTGAGAAATGATACTGGCAACAGATTAAGACGAGAGTTTGTAGATTTTAAATATATCAATCCTCTTAGGGGATCGAAGCTTGCAATCTGCTGAACAACACAAGTCTTATTATTAAGTCATCACATATTCTTGCTGAAAGTGCATAGGTATCTTTGTAAAAACTCATGTGTATCCCTGGACAACATGCACTAAAAAATACTATGCAGCAGAAGGGTCCTATCAAATAGAAAATATCAAACACTCATGAATCCTGTCATGGATAATCTATAATGATATATGTAGATAATTTTGTGTGAATGTCAATGCTCTACTTACTCTATTTGTTCTCTTTCTGTGTTTTGTTGATCACAGTATGCATCGAACACTTGTCTGTCAAGTAGTTGGGCTATCACATTCAGCAT
Source organism: Architeuthis dux (assembly GCA_006491835.1). Taxonomy (NCBI): domain Eukaryota; kingdom Metazoa; phylum Mollusca; class Cephalopoda; order Oegopsida; family Architeuthidae; genus Architeuthis; species Architeuthis dux. The sequence goes on along the minus strand of VCCN01002970.1, from coordinate 1,307,033 downwards.
TGGGAGTGACACTCTGTATGCAAAAATAAAATACACAATTATGTAGCTTTTGCCTGATATTTTGGACAGGTGAAAGCAAAAAGGTTCATTTGAAACTGTATAGCTGAGTGGAGACAATGTAACTCTGATAAAGGCTAGAGAAAATCCCAGCTGAAGGTGAAGATGCTAGCGGGAGAAAAATCACAATCATAATTATGTAGGAGTTGGAATTTATTCTAATATTATGATTAAAAGGTATGCTATTAGAATTAATAGTTCCTGTAGTAAATGGGGGCTTTGGCCCCAATAATAGATTATGGATTTCAACTATGGATTTATTGAATCATACCTTATTTGAAGATCAGCTCAATAATGTTTTCTTGAACCAAAATTTGATTCTTCTCAAAGATTCACATTTTCGTATCACACCGTTTGTAACGTAAAGTGTCACGTGTTATTGTTAGTGATTATTTAACACATGTTACATTTTATTATTAATATAATTTAATTGAAACAATAAAGATTTTTTTAATTGATTCTTTGTACAGATTTTTTCTTTCATTTTCTGCCTTTTTTTCTATTTTTACACAAAATAAATAAAACGGATTATTTTAGTGTTCTTATTGTTTTTTTAAGGACCATTCTCAAAATTTTGGCCTAGAACATTATTTCTTCATTTTAATTAAATTTTTAATTAAATTACATTGATTTAAAATAACATTACATTCTTATAGTTTTAGTGTGAATATTCTTCTATTGGTCATATATTCTCTTTAATAATCAGAATCACTGTTCCATAAGCCAAATTCCGAAAATGGTGGCTAAGAAAAAGATTTATTTTGAATTGAATTTTTAGAAAAATTCGGTATTTTAAAAAACATAAAAACAAAGGAAAACTGCATAATAAAATTAAAAAAGAAATAAATGAAGAAATAAGCATAACCATATAGAGAGATGTATGTAGAGACAAATACATTCTACTAAACACATGGAAAATTTGGCCAACATCCAACTATAACATAAATCAGATCAGATCAGATATACTGACCAGTTCTTAAAATGCTGCATCTTAAACAGATCTTTAGTTCATACAAGATTCAATCTTCTCACAGAAATCAATCTAACACCACTAACTCTATTATCTGTATAATACTAAAAGTCTCATTCTGTTTATCTCTTTGTGACCTTTAAGTAGCCCAAACCAAGCATTGTAGCCAGTGGTTGAATTAAGGTAACCCTAAAATGTACTAACTCACAGAATTACAAAAATAATTCTGGATGATTTGCAACTTAATAATAGTGTGGGGTCTGCTTAATGTTCAGCCACCCCACCCCCCCAACCTGATTTCTCAGGGGAGATAACTATTAAATGCTAATTATAGAGCAGTTTCCCTTATTTATCTATTTGCAAATGCATAAAAGTTTTGGTGCAATCGGGCTTTCAAATTTAATGTTCATTCTGGTCATATCAGATTGCGTTAGTTTTCTTTCAAAGGGTGACCCAACGAGTCACGATGTTGTCTAGTTAGTCATAACATTTCAGCAGGAATTTTAAAAAAGAAAAAAAAACAAACAAAGAATAAAAAGACCTCACCTGTCATTTTTCTGATATTGTCTGAAGACCTCAAGCAATACACTAATGAAATAACTTTGTTTTGGGTCATTGATAGCTGCAGATCTTAGGTAGACATCTAATGCAGAACTGGACTGTTGACTCTGAAAACAATACAGTCACATAAACAAGTATTACAGAAATTATCATTTTATGACATATTTTGAGGAGAATAATACATGGTGTCTCAAAAGTGACTCTACATTTTTCTTTTCGATAGCTCAATGTCAGAGAAATTTGTTGACACTTCAGCTCTACATTTATCCCCATTATTATAGCGATGACACTGACATTAGACCTGAGGTGCTAAATTGCAGCCTGGCAAGGGTTACGGTTAGCAAATTCTTTTTGAGGGGTTACATCGAGAGCAATGTTTATGCAACAAGAGCAAGAGACTTTTATGAACTCGAGGCAAGAATCAGAGATTGTTGTGCCACCATCCCACTTAAAATGCTTGCTGATGTCAGGAATGCCTTTGTTGGCTCTGCTGAAGCGCTATGAAGAAGGTGGCTCACATGTAAAAATGAAACAATTCTTATTTGACTGTGGCAAAATTAAAATTTAAAAAATCTGAAACAGTTTATGCGTACCAATTTTCAAAAGTTTTGTTCTATTTATTTTGAAAAACGCACATCACAATCTATTTGTACTTGCTTCTTTTATTAATTTTGATTATTAATATTTGAAATAACATCAATCGTTTACTTAGGTACCTCTTGTTGAAATCATTATATCTTTTAAATAAACTCCACTTACCAAAGATTTGGTCAGTCCACCAACACTTATTGTAAGACCCAGCAGGATATTGTAAGCATACACATCAGAGCTCAGAAGTTGGCTAAACAATGGGAAGATTTCGGACTGTATACCATAGCCAATATCAGACATTGCATCTCTTAAAAATAAAAAAATTTAAAAAACTGTACATGCAAATAAAAACTTGAAAGAGAACTTCTTTGTTAGAAAACTAAGGATGTAGACGGAAAAGGAACTTAGAAAACTTGCATGTTACTATAATATCTGTATGTTACTATAATATCTGCATGTTACTATAATATCTGAAACTCTGATAGGAATGAACATTTTTTAGATTAACCTTTACTCACTGCATTTGTTTTACCTTTAACTTTCTTATTTGACACTAAACCAAATGCATCTCAGACATTCAGACGTAAGAATGGCTAATAATTGCATAATTCATTTAAAAATGGTTAACTCTTACTTTCATATTTTGTTTTCTTCTTATTTCTTTTTTTTGTTACGAGCCTGAAATATACCACAATCCTAAACTCTATTGTGGCAATTAATTTCAAACAAACCAATAATTTGTAATTAATATATTCACAAAATACATAAAAAAAGATATTTATAAACATCTAAATTAGCTTAGAAAATATTAAAGTCAATCATAAGACTGAAGAGTATTAGTTCAATCAAATAAATGTTAGGCAGTTTCCAGGCCGAACACTAAACCTTCAATATACAAATAAAATGTTTCATTACTTCTATATACTAAGTTTCAGGATAGTTTTAGAGTAAGAGAGAAAGAATAAAAAAAAGATTTATGTACAATATAGATAATAAGTCATATAATTTGTGTTCATGGAAAATTGTTCATTTACCTTGGAAAGAGTTTCAGCAGTTGTGCATGTTGGGGTACATGGGGTACCATTGGGCTGAAGGAAATATAAAATGTTCTTATGAGGTTCAGTTGAAACTTACCAATTACAATTCAAATGTACAGCAACCAAATGATTGAAGACTAGCAAGGAAATCCAATATTGTCCAGGTTCATTCATATAAAATGACCAAATCAGAAAAACAAAGAAAAAAACACCAAAAGCGCAAAATCCTCTTGTAAGTTTTCTCTCATCAACAAGAGCATGAATTTTAAGTACAGTAATACTGCTGTTAGCACTCTAGATATGTTCCTGAAAAATGCAATGCTAAACAAAACAGTGCTATACAGGGTAATTATAAAATAGCATTTTGAAATATATGACATCGTTGTTGAGCTTCAAAAGATGGAATGGATTAGTGCTGTGTATCTCATCTGGTAGCTGGTGAAATATAACCAGGTGTTGATGTATATCGCTACATGATAAATTATTGTGTATGTGTTTATTCTCATACACATGGCACATTAATCAAAGTGTACAGTATACAGTTATTTTGGAGACTGTCCACAATGCTGTCTTTTATCATTATTTATTACTGAATTTATTACAAAAAAGATATTTGAAAAAGTGCGCTATAGCAAATCAGCACTAAGTAGGGTATTATTGTAGTTATTTAACGCAAGATATATTCTAATGGGTATCAATTGTTTATAACAACATACACATCCACAAAATATAGCTGTATTGTATCGGCTTGCATTTTTCATACATGAGGATCACAATGCATTCAATAAAAATCCTGTGTTAATACATTCACTGGTCTATTCTGCAGAAGGAAAATTAAAAGTATAAATGTATACAATTTTAATAATTCATTTATCTATAACTATTAATATTTAGATGTATTAAAACCATAATAAATGAATGAGAGGCTGAATCAGAAATACATAAAGCAGCCCACTTGATGAATATAACAACCGAGTCAGCTGCAATGACTTACTTGTGTTGTACGAGTTGTACAAAAAGCTGAGCAGCTAATATCCTTGTGCGGTCAATCTTCTCACAGGATTGCTGTGCAATGGAACACATTATCTTCTTCACTCTGGAATGAAAGACATTAACAGGTGAGAAGACAAAGAAAAAACAAGGGTGATTTCCTTTCAGATCTACTGCATATGTAGATAAAAAGCAAAACCTGTCATAAGAGTGAGATAACCTACATCAATTTTGCGACAAGAGCTAATTGACAAAGCATAAATACACAATGAAACACAATTGGTCCATGAAAAAGCACACAACATTTTTCAATCTATCACATTAAAGTATAGACAATAATACAAACACATTAAACAAGTTATTAGAACTACTGATAAAATAAGGATGACTCCAAAGAAAATATACAAGCAAAAATGAAAACAGTATTCTCTTTATAAATCAATCTTTATTATTATTGGACGAAGTATTGTAACACCACTTTTTATTAAATTTGACTAGTTTTTACCTTCATCCTAATTTTAGTTGTTTTTATACAACTTATTAATTCGGGCCACTGTTTCTATGACAATGAATAACAGCGCAATCAGAAATAAAGTATTCTCTTTCTTTTCTACGGTAAAATACTGAACTCAGATACTATCATTTTTAAAAAATCTCTGACACTACATAAAATGGATTATTTTTTAGCAATAAAGAATTAAACTAATGACTTAACTCTCGAAGTAAAAAAAAACAAAAAAAAAAACATCTTTATTAATAATTTCTTTCAATATCAGAGATCATAAAAATGTATGATTTTTATCACCAAAATTATCTGGGCATTGTTCTCAAGTTGAAAAATTAAACCTTATCAAGGGAGACTACTTAGTATTTCAAACTTTTAGTTAAGTCCCTCACGTTGACCCAATTAATCTCAATTTTTTTTATTCATTCATAAATATAAAAAACCTACTATAATAATACGCCTTGTGTACTTATATATTTATTTTTTGTCTGTAACACCCCATACTTTACTGTATGACGACAAACTAAGGAATTTGATTTACACGACACACCAACTGCAAAAATGAAATGAATAAGACAGAAACATTTCAGCAGTCAATGAACAAAACTTTTATATCAGCATACTGATATACGTACTCATCGTCCCTTTTCATTTTCATCTGTCGCATTCTAATAATAGTAAGGACTTGAGAAAATATCAATTTCATATATGCCATCATTTCGGACAGGTACACTAGTTATGTAAATAAATCTTATCCATTTAGCGCAGCTAATCACCTTACTTATGGATATTCATCCAGGCTTCTTTGTATTTATTTACAGACAATGAAGATTTGAGGATTTTACAAGTAGATAACTTGCTTGTAATTCTTCTCCTCTAACTCTCAGCACCAGGAATCGACTAGCAGACATTTTGGTGACTGACCTTTAATCAAGAAAAAAAGTGCAAGAGGAAAAGGGTTTTTTTTTCACAGCTTTTAAATCATAACTCCCATTCTCCTAAATAAGTATGTGGTAACTAGATGCACCAACCTAAATTGCAAATGAGAAAACAATCATCTTTATCTTCACCCAAAAGAGTCAAACTTTCCTTTCCAGTTATTTATACAACACATTTATACAACAAAACGTATTGCAAATTTAACCAGAAAGCACTCAGAGAGCACATGCCTCTAACAATGCCATTGTCACTAAAAACTGAATGAAAATCAAACAGAAAGGGAGGAAGGGGGGTAAAGCGAACACAAATTTGACTGTTCTGCTGTATGTGTACGTGTGTTCATTTGCAGGCTGTTGATAATATAACTATTACTACTACTACTGCTACCCTTGCTGACGTTAGCAAAGCAGCAATTTATGTCTAAGTTTGACTTCCATTCCTAACACATTGGAAACACTGGCCTCTGATTGGTCATTGAAGTGAAGCAATATTGAGTCAGGTGTGTAATTTAAGAATGGCTTCAAAATCTACAAACATTTTGCACACAAACAAGCAGATCAAACGTGGTCAAATCAGGGTTGTCACATTGGGCTACAAGGGGAGATCAACCAAGCTTTATCTATGAGACCCAACACAGGCAATATATGATTTTTGTAAAGTACAATATTTAAACTATATAGCCCATATAACAAAACTAGCTAATTTTTCCATTCAGAAACAATTGCTATTTGCCAATGAAAGAAACAAATGTTCTATGGCTTGATTGAGACAATGTTAGGTTTATCTACCATGCAGATACAAGATAAAATGAAAAATAAAAGGATTTCATGAAAAAACTTAAACAGTCAATTAATCATTAAATTAAATAATTTACTTCAAATCAATTTTTGTGGCCTACTTTATTTCTGAAAGATTTCTTAAACATTCTTGACAGACCAGTTTAATTTTTCTGTTGAGGAGAGAAGAGAGAAGAAATAATTTGTTGTTGTTATTGACATGTAAAATTAAACATCTAAAAACCTGCTTTACAATTAATCTATGCTTATATAATGATAAAAGAACTTTTTTTCAGCAGAAAATCGACACCTGATGAAAAAAAAAACTTGCATATAAAAGTTTTGTACCGAGAACCTAAAAGTAAACAAAAAATGACTTTGAAACATTGCTGTATTCTACTTAATAATTAATGAAAATTTGTCCGATCATTCGTAAAAATTCAATTTTATAATATGTGTTCTTCCAATGTTGTTATTTAAGATGTAAAATAAAATTATTTTTCAGAAATTTCACTGTTTTTTTCATTTTTAACCTCTAAAATGGTTCAAAAAGAAGTATTGGACGGCAGTCGTCAAAACTGAAGATTGTCAAACAGGTTATCCCGAATCATCCACATGACGAAACTGTTATTGGCTGATTGTGTCGCCGAGAACCGAAATATGATGATGATGAATAGGCAGAGGTTCCATGGCAGCCCCTTGAGGCTGGTATTGAGCCTTTGCCTCCAGACTCGCTTGATTTCCAAATTTGATGCTATTCCAATGCCTGTGTTGGGTAAATCTTGAAGATAAAGCTCTGATTATCTCCCCTTGTAGCCCAATCTGGCAATCCCCCCTCGATCAAATGGTAGTAATCATTATCAAGTGTGCAGATAATACTTACAGGTTGTCTGTGAGAAGTGATGGTTCAGCAGAAGCAATTAGAGAAGTCACTGAGTACATTCCCTGCATACTGGCTTCACGTACCCTACAATTAGAGGAAGTAATTCATAGCTTATACAATAAATAACTTTGGCCCATTCGAATGGTTCATTAAAAATACAAGAGTGTAGAAAAAATTGTTAATAAATAGCCCAAAATATTTTAAACATGAGAAACATGCAAGGAACATTGTGTTTTGTGCATTTGTCATTCAATTTTGAACCAATTTTCACGAATAGAATTGCCAGCAGATTCAGCACCAAGTTTTTACAATTATGTTTTTCTTAATGTTTTATTTCCATATTACAAGTCCATTACTGATGATCATGATTATACAGACATCCAAAACCAAAAAAAGATTTATCTAAATACAGGATGAGCACACATTTTGGCCTGCATTTTACCTAGGATCAAAGAATTCACTGCTGCCAGAATTCAAATTACTCACAAGGTACCTTGTAACACCACTGTAACACCTTGTAACGTCACTTTGAAAGACTTTTAATTAATAGCCAAAACGGAAAGAATGCTGTAACTTTTGAGTTTTTATTTGGATAAACAGAGGACACCATTTCTGCACGGTCATAATTTGTTTAAATTTTTTTTTTTTAAATTAGACTTTTAACTTAGTTACAAGAAAAAAAAACTACCGATCAAAGTTACCTCCCTCGCAACTCTAATTAATTTTTTTTACGGAGCCGGTAGATTCACCAACAATTCACTGACAGCAAATTACCAAACAACTTTTTCAAAGACAAACATCTGTTTCTAAACATGAAAAATATAATTTGTAGATTGAAAAATTTTCCATTCATTTTTTTAACGAATAATGGTATAAATATTTTTTACAATAAAAATAATTCTTATACAAGTTTTTTAAGTTTTATTCTCATCATGTATCGCTCTTTCGTCAAATATTTGTACATAAATAGCTGAAAACGGTATGGGCCCTCCACCGAATGATTGCTAAATCTTTAAAATATTTTTGTTCCAGTAAATTCT
>VCCN01002970.1:1285132-1295293 GCA_006491835.1 Architeuthis dux | reverse complement strand
TGGAGACAGTCGCAGAGAAAAAGCTGCAGAAGCCAGCCCATGAGGACAGCCTTGTCGGCACACCAACCCCAGAAGCCAATGTGACGACCCCAGAAAGCAGCCTGGTGCTGATTACCATACCAGAGACCAACGAAGGAGCTACCCTTGAAGGAAGTCCCGAGATTGGCGCTGTTGCGACCGAGGCACCCAACACCATCCCGGACAAGACCCTGACAGCCCACAGCAGCCCACACCATCACAACAGATGAGGCCTCCACAGACCAAGACCGAACCACAAACACCTGGAGATGGCAGCATGGCGAACTAGCCACAGAGCAAGCTTCCTACTACAAAGACTCATCTCCCTAGTAACAACAGATGTTACGAGAAAAATAGTATGCGCCAATAGGGAAGCAGTCATGGAGGCACCAGGTGCAGAGTATCTCAATAACTCTGAGTTTTCTCTTACCCGGCGACTGGTTCGAAATGTGTTAGCCCTTAACGACTCAGCTTTCAGAGCGGGCTCGGAAAACTTTCCCAATTGTCCCCATGTAACTGTGATAAGGTCCGCCCGCTCTGGAGCTATGTTAATGAGGTGATGGCTCACCTCGACTGCAAGCGACCAAGGATCCCTTTGGACATATCGTTCGTGTGTGACAACGTAGCGTTCGTGTGTGACAACGTATCACCCACGTGGCATGGGCAGAAACGTATGGTGTTTCTAACGCTGCTGGCTGTGGCCAGAATGGTGATATGGACGACACGACAGAAGGAGTTCTAAGAGAACAAATCTTTTTCTCATCCGAATCTGATTGAATTCTTCCAACATCAGTTGAGGGTTAAGATTGGATGTGATAGGAATTAAAGGTGGGTGAATGCTGTAAGCTTGGTGGTATGGAAAGGAGCCAAATAGGAGTTTTTATTTCCTCCATTGACACATGGCGCAGGCGGTCCAGGTTCTCTTCCGGGAATCCAACCCACGTTAAGATAGATACTGTTAGCTAGATGAATGAATGCCCAATCAGAATTGTTTTATTTTTCTACACTTTTTCAAGATCCCTACCCAATTGTTTTCTCCCTCACATATTCACATCTTGAAAAGATTTCCTGAAACCATCCTCAATTTTTTATCCCTGCAAATTTAAAAACCATTCCCATTAGAGAATGACCCTCTTGTTTCTGGACAAAATGCCAGAAAACAGCGGGCGGTCTTTCCACTTAGTATGTGGCCCTCCCTACCCGCACTAACCCAGACCAGTTTTTGTTTAGTTTTGTATAAAGATTTTTTCCACCAGCCCTTTCAAATTGTATATTTAAAAAAAAAATTTTTTTTAAATCATCAGGGGATATCTTAAGTAGGCATCACTGAGCAAAGGCAGTATTATGGTAAATGCAAGGAAAGAAAGCGATGGATGAATTTTTATGGTGAATGGACATTGTAAGGATGGATGGGTCACGAGAGGAGCTAGTTAAGAGTAAGATAGACAGCAATGACTACAACCCCACCCCCCATTCCCACCCAAATTCGGCCTTGTGCTAAGATCAAAGTGCAGTATCTGTTCCTCGAAACTGCCATGGCCTCTAAGTTCAGAGAACCACGCCCCTTCAGGGTTCTTATGGCATGCTCAGGTATCGTCTTAGGAGAAGTTGTGCATGATATCTTGGCTGTGGCTAGGATCAAAGTGGAGTATCTGTGCTTCGAAACCGCCATGGCCTTGAAGTTCAGAGAACCACAGCCTTTTGCGGGTCCTTGTGGCATGCTCGGGTATCTCCAGATATCTGGGAGAAGTTGCACAGGATATCTTGGCCAGCTGGACGGGAGGCGATCACCATTAGCATGCTCGGGATTTGTCCTGAGAAGCTTTTGACCACTGACCAGCTTATCCTGGTCCTCGTGGCATTTGTCTCAGTGACAGGGATTTGGGATCCTCCCCCCTCAAGTCTCTAGTCACGGGGGACATGGGACCCCCCCCCCTATCCCCTCTACTGAATTCAGCACTAAATGACCCACCAATGGTCAATGTGCCGTTAAACAAAACAATCAATCAACCAAAGCAAAATCGATCAACTCAATGGTCTATCTAAATATTTTCAATAACCTTTACCGCCTAATTCCAATAGCACATTATTTTTAAATGAAGACAGAAAAAAATCAGATGACTCCTTCACTGCCAAAAATGACATGCAATGAATATTAGGGAATTATTTTAATCATCTTGCATTTGTAAACTGTTCCTGAAATACAATAGCTTCAAAATCAAGTGACATGATCAAAGAGTGAAAAAAATTATATACAGCAATACCTTGAATAGTGTGCAGTTTTGATGGTACATTTAAAATTACAATAAGACCTTGAACAGTGCAGGAGTACATAAAATTTTGGCATTAATTAACTGCACTATTCAAGGTCTACCTGTCCATCTTACCTTGCAATTGCTTTAACCGCATCCCTCCGTGCCTCTGCCCACAACTGAGGGTTAGCAGTCATCTGGGCAGCTGTACACAAAGCGGACAGGATATAGTCCAGTTTACCATCAACCATAAATTTGGGTAAAGTGCCCAGCGCCAAAGCATGACTCATCCTGATAAAGTAAAAGGGAAAAGATCATTGCAAATAAGAGATAGCAGCAGTCACGTTTGGGGGGTCAAAATTATACAATACGAGTAAATGTCTGTTGGTTTATTAACATTATACCTAAAGCTATTTACACCGTGATTTGAAAGGTTAATGCAAGGTATTGTTAACTAAAATTCTTGCATTCATTTGGGGTAAAAAACTTAATTGACACATCAGCAACAGTAGCAGCAGTAATAGTAGTTATATTATCAGCAGACACACACACACACACAGCCAGGTGTGTGTTTGCATTACTCCCTTCCTCTCTTTGTTATGTCACAGACAGACTGACAGCTCAGAAATTATATCAAGGATTATGATATACATTGCAATTTTAATATCGTTCTTAGATAGGAATCTTCCAAGTGTCAGTTTTTGTCATTTGTAAACACTAGCATCTCCATCAGAAATTAAGTCATGGATACACAAAATGACGTCTTTACTAATTCTAAAAACTGTCAGAAAAGAGAGACACTATTGTATTATACAGGAGTTTAATTTGATCTGCATACAAATCACTTGCAACCAGATCCATTGGAACTTTTTTTTAATGATATTGATATGGTCTGGTTAGTCACTTGATGGTTTCTATCTATTTTGGCAGCATGCCTTCTAGCTCCATTGGTGCTGCCTGTATGCGTGACAGGGCATTAAAAATGATTTGTATATTAATCACTGCTACCCGCAACACTGGTTTATTGCTGGGTTTAGGTTATTCATGTGTTCTAACATTTATATGTATGTATGTATCCAGACTTTTGCCCTGCCCTAATAATAGAAACTTTAAATTTTGCACATACACTCTCTCAATGAGTATGAAAATGTTGTTTTTTTTTTTTAAATCCCCCCCCCCCAAATAGGTTTTTAGAAGGGGGTTCAATATGCAATGTAAGTTTATGCTAAATTGGTCACTAGTTTGTGCCCGCTTGTTTTTTTTGAAAATTCAGACCTTTTTTAATGATCACAGCCCCCAAAAAAGGTGAGAGAAGTAACTTATTCATTGATCACACCTTTTTCCAACTTTTTAATTGATCACCACAGCATATATGGGTGGCAGTGATTCATAATTAGAATTGTAACAACTAGAGTTTGGGATAATTTATTAATACATTAATTGAACAGTACTTTTTTGTATCATCCATCCGCTTGTACCATCGAGGGTGTGACAAGGTTATTTTACTTGAGCATTTTATTATTATCATCCACTTTCAGCTAGCTAGGCCCCTCGAAGCTTCACCAGAGGCCTGTTAGCTGTACCTTTTGGGAACAAGTTCCCTACTCTAATGACACTGGATGAGGGGTTAGATTTTCCCAGTTCGAAGAGTTGTCCATCTTCTAAACTGGTTTGCCCAAATAAATTTCGTTCTAGGTATAGCATATATAATGAGAAAAAGAAAACTTATACATCCTGTCAGTCTGTCTGTAACAACAAACAGAAAGAGAGGAAGGGGATATTGTAAACACACAAATACAAATGCTGTTCTGGTGTGGGTGTGTTCGTTCGCTGGCTGCTGATAATAAAACTACAACGATTACTGCTGCTGATGTGTCAATTTTGATTTTTACCCAAAATGAATACAAGAATACCTTGCATTAACCTTTCAAATTACTGTGTAAACATACTGACACAGAACACAGCTTTAGGTATACCGTTATCAAAGCGATGGGCATTTACACGTTATTAATAATTGTTGGTCCTGACTCACCGTCTAAAGTCTCGATCACTACTCAACTCTTCAACACAATGTTTGAGCAAGGTATCTGCAAAAGAAATTCAAGCAAGACAATACATTACTGTTAATGGTATATCAACAACACTTACGTCATGTCAGGTTTTTTGTATAGATAAACATATGGGAAACATGGTTGCCTTTTGTTGCCTCTGACAAACCTGTGGAGATGGATGTATTTTTAGGTGCATTCTTCCAAAAAAAAGACAGTAATATGATGTAGACGGCCAATACTAGTCTACAGTATCAGATTTCCAAAACTGTACATTCCCTGACCATTTTATAAATTATCTAGAAACCCAACAAAATCTTTTTCTTATCTGGAATAGTCTTATAAAAGAAGAGACCATTTAACCTGAAAGTATTCAAGAAGCCCTTTCAATTATGAAGGACAATTTAGCAGTTGTTTTTTTTACAGTTGAAACATCTCCCACATGTTTTACTAAATAATTAGATAAGCAACTATAGGAGTTTCCTTCACTTTGATATAAAATTAAAAGTTTTGAAATACAATGGGTTAATGGCTTGAAATCCAGCAAACAAATCTGTCATTGCTATTCCTTAGTTGGTAATGGTTTACTACGATGGAGGTGCGATTGGAGTAGATGGTAACAGCACGGACAATAGAATCGGCCACCCGAGTTCAAACTCAGATTGAGGCTGGTTATGTTCACTCCACTAATGCCCTTGGGAAAAGCATGAAAACACAGACACAATTGTATGGCCGTGCATGATAAGTGCCCAATGCACCATTTTTTTAAAATTGATATTTTCGTTATTTTTAGAGCTACAATGCTCAGCATTATGATTCATAGAGTGTTCAAGCTTCAAAATGTTTTTAAAAACTGATCATTATAGCTCTAAAAATAACGAAAATATCAACTTTTTAAAAATGGTTTGTTGGGCATTTATTATGCATGGCCACTCAATTCTTCTTTGTCTGGAAGAAAAAGTCCAAACTCTCCTCACTTACTCTACATATGTAAAGAGTGATTCTTTTGACGGAAAACAACAGCCAGTTAGTGGATCAAATTCTCTACTGCCAGGCTAGGCATTACTAACTTCAAAAAGAGAACATTCTCAGGTAACAATATATAATAAATTAATAGAGAATAACCTCTAAGAAGATTTTATCTTCAAAAAGCAAAAGTCAATCAGAATGACTAAAAAGGTTTCTTCCTGCTAATAAGCCAGCACTCAATTCTTGACAAACAGTGGAGGACACTTGGAGTAGAACACGACTACAATATTAAATTGGCAATTTCTTCATATATTTTCCTTACCTCTCTTGTCCATGATAACAGTTCCTTCTTTGCCAATAAAATACTGAGTAAGGAATGCTGGAAGACATTCTAAAGCTGCTTCCTGCAAAAATACAAGATATGAATTAAAAATTCTTTGAATTCATTTTTTTTTAAATTTTAAGAAGTCTTTCTTGAAATCAAATTCTTAAGAATTTTTCAAGGCACCCTCTTGATAAATTTGTCTGAAGTCTTCGAGAAATCTAAATAAGTTCTTTTACTTTGACTAATATCCCAAAAATATTGTGAAAATGAAGTTTTTCAAACATTGGAAGTTTTCTGATAGTTTTTCTGATTATTTTATACTTTCTACACTAAGATTAAAGTTAACAGCCAAATCGGAATTATTTTTTTATTTGTGGTATATTAATGACTATAATTTTCTTCTCTGCTCAACAGAGACATGAGACGGAATCTTTTGTTTAACATAGAAAGTAAATGAGAACAATTCTATGTTAGAAATTATGGAACAAGCTGTATTACATACATTGCTGAAATAGAATATTTACAAACTGAGGTTTACATTCAAATTTTCTGTTTGATACTGTCTTTTGCTTTGCAACACCAGAGAAAGAGACTGGTAGGAGAGACTCTCTTTCCTTACAGATATTACATTTTACACCTGAAGAGGCTGTAGAAATTAATCAGCCAAAACATTGTGAGTACATCAAAAATGGGAAGAAGAGTTTAGATTGTCCAAACAAAAGTTGGTATATTTTTTATTAAATCAATCTAATTCAACATATTTCACTCACACTTGTATATCAATGAATTTTAAAATGAAGTGAGATCTTGCAAAAATATACAGGATTCTGAAAATGTTTGTATCTAGCATAGAATCTTCTTCAATATCGAAGTTTTGCTAATCAATGCCTTAAAAGCTCACATCAACAAGATCAGGATTATAAAAATATATGCTTCATCATAACAAAAATTAATGCAACATTAGCAAGTGACACATTAAAATGACATTAATGACTATTAGCTGAAAAGCCACCCTACAGACAGGATTTTCAGCTAGATGTCTACTTTATACAGTTAAACAAAAAGATAAAGATTCGGTTTAGCTAACCTGACAGAAACAAAGGGTCCAGTTTAGCATTATACTTACATTGTAAATCAAACCCTTCACTAAAAACTCAAAAAGTTATGGAATTTTCAAAAGCTAATATACTAAAAACATGCTCCAGTGTCCCATTAGTAACCACAGAAAATTTGGTGGCCATAGATCTAGCCATCCTTGAGTTATGCAAAGACAGAAGGACAGACATTTGGTGGAATTATAGTAAGATGAATGGTTTGTATGTATGCATGGTTTGCACAGTTATTTTTTTTATAATGAAATCATGTTTAAAATAGTTTCAATTTGAACATGAATCATGAAGATCTCCGATTCCTTAAAGACTTTAGACAAATTTCCGGAGATGATATGTATATAAGTAAGAGATAGACTTACCCGAACTTCCAATTTGTCTCTGCACAAGCAATCATATAGAAATTCTTGCCAAACATCTATTTAAACAAAAATGATAGAAAAAACCTTGTCTATTAAAAATTATCCAATAGTTAGTTATCATAATTACATTTTAACCAATGCAAGTAAAAAATATAACTGATTCAGAAATCTACTCTGTAGAGTAATTCAAATATATAAGTATTTTCTCATATAAGAAAGAAATATGAGAAATTAACTTACCAATAATGGGTAATTCTTGGAATGGTAACTTGGATAAAGAAACATTCTTGATGAAGTTGGCGACTGGAAAATAAACAAAGGTGAAACATAGAAACTAGAAAATTTCAGAAATAAATGCTCCTTGTGACATCAATTCATCTATTCCAGTGTTTCTCAAATGGGGTACAAATACACCTAGGAATACTTTGTGCTACTGTAGAGGGTATGTGATGTTTTTTTAAAAAGTTAATTTAAAAATATCAGTCATGCATAATTCTTTAAAGAAAAAAAAATTTTTTTTTTAAATTTAAAAAAAAATTTTTTTAAAAAGTTTGATCACTGCAGTTGCCTCCCATGCCAGCAAGAATGACAAAAATCCCCAGTGAAGCACAAGCCCAGGTTTCTCACTAAATTGTAAGAGCAATTTATCAAAAATACTCGATTCAATATAACTACAATGCGGTCTTAGGGTGATGACAAAGAATTTGGTTTGCAATGAATTTGGTGATGGATTCTAAACATTTGAAATGCAGCATTTAAGTATCTTTCAGTTACAAGGTTGTTTAATAAATCATGTACTGATGGCGCAGCATTGTATCGTGCCTGTTAAATAAGTCGGGGGTTCTTATTTCAAAGGAGGTATAAAGACCAGATTTGTCAAAATTTGTCATCAACTTTATTTTGTAAGGAAATAAGTTATATTTTTTTTTTCATACCGTACAATTCTTAAGTTTTCCAAAAACTTAAAATTAGAAGAAGAAGAAAAAGAAAAAGAAAAAGAAGAAAAAGAAAAAGAAAAGAAAAAGAAGAAAAAGAAGAAGAAAAAGAAGAAGAAAAAGAAGAAGAAAAAAAGAAGAAAAAGAAAAAAAGAAAAAGAAGAAAAAGAAGAGAAAGAAGCGGAAGAAGAAGAGTCACAATCATCATAACAATAAGATTTTCACCTGTCCACTGTAGCATTTCTCCTCCCAATCCTCGGAACATCTGAGCCTCTTGCAACTAGGTTAAAGAAAAAGAAAAGAAAAGGGGTTATGGTCAAAAGGGGTAGTAGGAAAAGATTTTGGAAACACTTCACAAGACAAATAACACCTCATCCATCTTTGCTTGAGAGAAATTGATAAAGTACCATTTTATAAGGAATTACAGATTTGTATATTAAATTTAATGGCTTAGAAAATGAAATAAAAATTGGTGAAATTTGAGAAATTACCTTGGTAACAAGTGATACTAAATATTCCACAGTGTTCACACCAAGAATGTCATCTATTGGCCTAGAGAAGAGAAATCAGCAATTAACACAGGTCATCTCTCTTATTGCAGATTGAAACAACGTTATGTCTATGTCCTGCAGCCATGACAGATTATTAAATGCATCAAAGGAAAGAGTAGCAAATGCAGGACAAGAAGATCAGATTAAAAAGGAATTAAATTCAAATCATTTTTTAGCCGTCAATTCCAAGCGACCACTGTTTTAAGAAACAAAAAGGTTACTAAGTGCAAAATCATTCAATATTTTGGAAACAGATTACCTGTTATCATGTTTTCCTTGTGCCAGGTCAGCCAGTCCTCGGGTGATCTCCCCAACAGCTAAAATAGCTCCTTGGCGTAAATAGAGGTCCATCCCACATGTCAGGGGTAGAAGTTTAGGTAATACTGCACAGACAAATAAAGAAAATCAACTGAAAAAATATTCATTACAAAATTTCTTTTCAGAAATGCAATGAAAAAAATATAGCATTAATTAGTATTTTTAAGTAATATCTAAAGTTCAGAGTCTGGAAACCGATCAGCTTAATTGCAGAGATGAATGATAGAGATTAAATCTTCTTAAAAAAAACTATTGAATGGTGAGTGAATTCTATTTTTGCAATGTTAATAATCCTAACAGAATTATTTCAACTCATGATACAAGATAATATTTTAGATTCTTGATTTAACATTAATAAAATAATTTCATTCTTAACCCATTAACTGCAGCAGGTGGCAAAGAGTAAGAGTTAACCCATTAACTGCGAATGACTGAAATTTCAGTCATTCGCAGTTAATGGGTTTAATAAAGACAGAAGTGGTCATACAACCTGATGAGAATAATGACTGATACAATGAATTTAAAGTCACTCAAAAAGGTTGTCAGTAGACGTAGACACACACATACACAATCTGAAGTTGTTATAGAAGTGCCTTAACAGTCTCTTAGTTCTATGTATTAAATAAAGCCAGGTTTCAACACTGGACCAATTTGTAATGGCCAACAACCAACTGGAAATAAGTAGCAGAATCAAGAAGCAAATAAAACTGATGAGAAACATTCTTACCAGTGTGGCACATATAGTCTGGGGCTGTGGGGACCAGTCTGTTCAATGCTTTTGCAGTCAGTTCTCGGATGACCCTAGCAAATGCAACCAATATTTCTTCATGAGATTAAACAAAATGCATGACATTAGAAAAAGGGTTTTTGCTGAAATAAAAATGTTTGTTTTTTTTAAATAAGAGCAAAGCTTCCAAAAAGATTGTCATTCAGTTTAGAGACAGTTTTTATTCATTATGACCAACAGTCATAATTTACTTTTTATCAAACAATACAGAAATCGTGGAACTGAATTTTTTTTTTGATGGAGAAAGTGATGTGTCTGCATGGACCAAGGTTTCTATCTAAATGAAGGTTGTTAGTAGTGAGTGAGTGAGTGCATTTTGTATTGGTGGTAAGTCTCTGTCTTGTGAGAGTGTGTGTGTGTGTTGCTAGATTTTATCAGTTTGGCAGTGGAACTTTGGTTGACCTCCGACTTCCTTTTGAAAACGTCCTAATAAGTCAAAACATGTTAATATATTAAATAAATTTCTTGCAAATTATTCTGAGTCTCC
>VCCN01002970.1:1223721-1247789 GCA_006491835.1 Architeuthis dux | reverse complement strand
ATGAAAATGATCAAAAAACACAGGTCTGGTTAGTCTCTCAATAGAAACAGTCATATGACCAATGTCTTTTGGCAGCATGTTGCATTGGAGGTGATCAATGAATAAATCACTTCTCTCACCATTAAAAAAAAGTCTGAATTTTCAATAAACATGTGTGAACACTGCCAGGCACAAACTAAGGGACCAATTTAGCATAAACTTACATTGTTAATTCATTATTTTGGGAGGGATTTAAAAAAAAACGTTTTTTCTAGATATAATCAGGAGTAAATGTTTTAATTTTCAGCCCTCTAGCTCCTGTATGCGCGATAGATAGCCAGCCAGACTAATTTAAAAATTGAAGAAACCTATGTTGACAGTTTTGGTTGACGGTTTCTAATAAGGAAATTTAGTTGTGGGTAAATGAGATTTTGTAATCAAGACTTGAGGATGAATGACATGACTGAAATAGTTTGAGAAACACTGGTTTCTTAGAAGAATCCTGATGAATCGAATGAATGTCCCCAAAATCTAAACAATCTTTCTAGGCAACTTTCTCTTTTTCAGCCTTTTCCAAAAACTATCAAATAACTGAACTTCCTTTTGTAATTAAAACCTATTGACTGCGAATGGCGGGAATATCTGTCATTACAGTTCTATGACTAACTCAATAAAATTTCCATTTTTTTAATTGTGATTGGTGGCAACTCAGTTCTATCTGTGAGTCTGGGCTTTTATCTTGCAATGGATCATGTTGCTATGTACAAGGCCTTCAGACAAAAATACAAGAATAAAAATTACAAATTCTGTGAAACAATTAATGAAATGAACAGAGAAAAAAAAAAGGAATCGGTTAAAGTTATCATACTCTTAAGTAATCCATTATACTTTAAGACCAGTAAATCTTAATTGCCAATTCAAGGCAGAACAGATTTAAACCTCTTACATTACCATTTCTCATATTACTTCATAATTGAATGTGTAAAGCGTAATATATTTTGTCTTCCATGAAAAACACATTAAATTAAAAACAGCCAACAGTGTAGTCATATTATTCATTGTTTATTTATGGGGTATGTAAGGGTTCCTACATAATGACTACACGCCGACAGACCCTTCTCCATTGAGTTGGTTACAGTGGGTCTTAACCTGGGGTGCCCCCCCCAAGTGGTGTGAAGGCAACTTTTGGTGGTACGAGAAGAGGGGGGCAAACAGACTTGTTTTCTATTTGCTGATGTACACAACTTTTGTTCAAAGTTAATTGATAAAAAGCAACAGCAGCAGCAAGTGCGTTAAATGGTTTTATTAGTCAAATCTTGACAAATTTTAACATTTTGTTATTTACACTCTTTAATATCAACTTTGGCAATTTTGACTTTTTAAAATTTAATTTTTTAGCCTTAAGATTAAAGGCTGCAAGAAAGATTTTGAAAGCGCGAGACTTGAAAAATGTCAAGAACTGCTGGATTCGAATAAAGAATGCTGTACGTGTGAAGAATGATTTTCTAAAAATAAAGCAACAAAATTGCTGACGAAGCCTAATGATTAACATTAGAGCTTATTTTAAGCACCTTTTGTTCTAAAGGAAGTCAGCTTCATCAGTCAATGACATTCAAACCAATCAGAAGTGGATCAAGTAATCTCTTAGAATATTTAGTAGGTTTATTGGTATTAGCAAGATCCACCTGAACACACAATTGACTTTGTTGCCAATCCCCCCACCCCAAGCCTGTCAAGGCTGTTTAAGCTATTATGAGGCACTCCTCCATCCTCTAGCCACTGATATCTGCAATCATTAACTGCTACAACATGACCATGTCTATTCTCACACCAAGAATTAGTACTTACTGTGCAAAAGCTGTAAAAGTTATTTTTAGTCTTTTGTCCTATGATAATATTGTTTGTACCTAAACCTGTACCAGCTTGTGCTGTGTTAAAAGAATACTGTATATATTTTAGAGGTTTTTATACTTAGTAAGATATTTAGATATTAACAGTGTTCAATTGAATTTTAAATGTATTTGATAAGTGTTTTTAAAAAATGTTCTGCTGAACTGATGCTTTAATAAAAACAAAGTATATTTTTGAATTGTAGCTCAATTTATTTCCCCTGTCCAGCATTGTATTAATCATAACGGTTCCAAAGTCAGTCATTTAGGCACCTTTTGTAGCACTTTTTATAAATTCTTTTTTTCATAAAGCTAAGAAATTAGAGACTGAAATTAAAGTTATCCTACTCTTAAGTAATCCATTATACTTTAAGACCAGCAAATATTAATTGCCAATTCAAGGCAGAACAGATTTGCACCTCTTATATTACCATTTCTCATATTACTTCATAATTGAGTGTGTAAAGCATAATATATTTTATTGTCTTCCATGAAAAACACATTAAATTAAAAACAGCCAACAGTCTTATTATTCATTGTTTATTTATGGGGCACGCATAATGACTACATAATGACTACACGCCGACAGACTCTTCTCCATTGAGTGTTGTTTATTGCCTGTTTCCTAGCTTGGTAGAGTGGCATTTTAATATGGCTCCAGGTCCTGGGTAACAGTGTCCAGCCAAGTTTCTTCAGGTCTGGGGCAAAGGATAACCAGGCTTCTTCATGTTCCATTAGATGTAGTTGTGGCATAAAATAGTTAAAATTCCCATTTATTTTCTTTCCATTTTGTTTGAATGATAAAATACCTGGAAACAATTCATGCAATTCCTAAAATTTTGGTTCAAGTGTGTTTAGTTAGAAGTGTTAGCCATATTGCATTCTCCTATGAACAAAATATTGTCACTTTCTGTAAAGAGTTGTATAGAGTAGGACTTCTCAAACCTTTTTCATTTGCAACTCCTTTTGATGAGACACATTTCTTTCGTGGCCCCTCATTATTATAAAAGCTATAGCTACTAAGACTATATATTAGTCTTTAGAAGTAATCTAACAGTAACTAAACATAAAGACCAAAAATTGCAACAGAAAGAGTACATTTTTGTATAGAGATAAAAAAAAAACACTAGTTACATAATTATTCTTTAAAAAAAGATTTTCAAATATTTCAGCAACCCCCAATAATCTTTACACGACCCCCCCCCCTACTTTGAGAAGCCCTGGTATAGAGAACTCGAGGGAAGTTTACTTTAAAATAGTAAACGACATAAAAGCCTTCTTTTCTGTTTGTAATTTTTGTTTTCTGAATTGACTGTTTCAATCCCTGTGACATCACCTGGATCTTCAGGATCTTTTTTTGTTTGCTTTTTGTTTTTGTTTTTTCTAGTCCAATGCTTTTGTTGTCTTTTTCTCTCTAAACTATGGGAACCTAAAAATAGTTTTAAAAACACCACTGATCCTGAATGTTGTGTGCCTGTACTGTGTTCTCATTCTGTCTTTCACAGTGGTTCTTGACCTTTTTGACTCCATGACCCCTGACCCCTGACCTCAACGGTTAACAAAATTTGATGTCTCCTTAAAATATTTTAATTATATATCATGTGGCAAATTCTTTGTAAAGATTACTGATATATGAACTTAAGAGCACTTGCTAAAATATTTGTAATTTCTTTATTGTGCGAAATTTAGTAACAACAACGCAATTACCTCACTACTGCTTTTATACCTCATAAAGTTAATTAGTTAAACATTTGTTATTCTGGAATCCATAGTCGAATTAGTAATTGTGTAATTGGGAATTAATCAGTTAAGCCTTAACACAAATCAGTTTTGAGCCACACAACACTTTTCACTCTTCACGCACAAATGCAAAATTGCACACACACCCCATATTTAAATTGCCCCCCTTGTGGGGCATGTGCCCCACATTGAGAATCACTGGTCTATCATATTTATCATCAATTATACAATGAAATAGCTCAGTGATTACAACATTGGCTTGAAATCATAAGATCTCTGATTCTGTTCCTGATTCCATTTATGCGACTACAAACAACTCCATTAAAAAGTGTGAAGTTTGCAACATTCAATTTTAACTTTATTAAACCAGTTTTCTCCTTGGCATATGTTTTAACAACGGATATATTTCAGCTTGTCGACCAATTCTACTGAGTATGGGTCCAGATTTTTTTAAATATTGGTTAGAAATTATTAAAAAAATTTGTTAGAAAAGACGATGGAGATACATGCCAGGCTTGGAACTACAATCAAAGCTATCGTGATTGAAGGCAATGTTATGATGTGCTCAAATCTCCAAAACACAAATGCCCAACCAAAATACCCCTGGAAGCCCGCTGAATCAGTCAGTTCCTGTCAACAACAATCCCTCAAACTTCCCAGACTAGTGACACCAACAGATCGTCCTGAAAGAGGAACCTTATCGGAGCAACACCACAAGGCAGCAAAAAGTTCTAGCACCTTCAAATCTAAAATTTCCATAACCTCTGGTCGATCGATATTAATAGAGGATCCTAGCTTATCTTTCATGGAGTTTCACGCAAATCTAGGTCCTTGGCATTGGATTCCTCCAAGAACATGACCTTTGTGGAACTTTAGAGTTTGTGTGATTAAACTTGAGTGTTTACTTGCATAGTGTTTTAGTAGAGCTTGCCTGTCGTTTTGTTTAGACGATTTTTCCAATGCTTGTGATGTTCATTGAAGCACTCCCAAAATCAGTTCTTCATTTGTTGGGTGCAGGAAATAGCGGAAATTTCAAAATGTTTGGTTAACTAAGGCTATATTTTTGTTCTGAATTTCCAAAATGAGGAATTGTCATTATAATATCCTCATCTTGGCTGTGGATATAAGTGTTGGTTAAGCATATCTAGTAACCTACCTGGAGGTTGTGAGTTCAATCCCTGGGTCAAGTAATGCAGGAGAGTCATATACTCTGGTTGAGGCAGACAAGCAACATTGCAAGGACGAATTAACTGATACAAGCTATCCTCTGGTATTAAATAAAAGGTTAGGTTCCAAATTCCTAGAAGGTTATAGACTATGACAGACACCTGAAGAAGGCTGGAGGGTGCAATGGCTGATACATTGTGACTATAACAACCAAGATGAGGATACTAGTCTGAGTAAGTTAGTGTATAATAATGACTAAGCCAAGTTTAGCACAAGACCAGATTCAAGGAGCACTTATTGAAGAATGAATTCTCTAGCAATGGCTTGTGTGGTTAGCACGCTATCAATTATTCTTGGTGTCAGTAGCATCTGTCATTTCTAGCAAGACCAAGGATCTGCACAAGAGAAGTCTTGTTTTCAGTCTTTCCCAGTCTGAGCAAGGTTTTATAGAAGACAGGCACTTGCCCATACAGAAAGTCTCCTCCTCTCTATGCATCGATGTTGTTCAATGGAAGGGCAAGCACCAATACAGCTTGGAGCCAGTGTCATTAAAAGGAGTTGCCAGAACGAGGCTGAGACTGCCTTGGGGAACTCAAGCTCCTGGTTTTTAATTCAGAGTTGTCCTCCTAGACTGTTTGCCTCCCAAGGCTATAGAGACCAGGGGATCAATCACTCTACAGCAGATGTTTCTAAAATAATTACTAATTATATTGTGGCATGAAAGAACTCTATGGTCTATATATAACATGCTTCTTGGTAAGAAAGTTGACTGAATATTAATCCAAACTTCTTAATTCACTTAAGAACATGTCAGATGCAGATTTTAATAATTTACACTACATTTCCAATCGTTTTTTTCAGGACTGAAGCATCTTTGATTTTCAATGCAATTTCTAGATAAATTATGAAGGATGAAAGTAACTCAAGAAACATATTTATAAGTAATCAGTATTTGATTGAGAAAGTGTGGTTAATTTTAACATTTCAGTGTTAATTCACATGAGATGATTGAAATATCAAATCAACCACACTATTTTCTTAATTTATTTATCAAATATTGATTACCTAAAAGTATGTTTTTTCAATCTTAGGATACCCTCTACTGACTAATTGCTTTTGTGAGGTCTTAATATAGGACTATGGGCTTATTGATTCCTTTCATGTCTTGATTTTTGCAATAAATCTTCTATTGAAAGAGTTTATTTCTTTATATAATGGGGCTGATGTTTAGAAAAATTAATCTCTGGGGACAAATAAATGCTTTGCATAGGTTGGGCCGAGAGAATGACAAAGATTTTTGACAGAAAGACAGGGACATGGGAATAATTAAGATTTTGATGGGGCACAGGGACTAAGGAACGACAAATATTTTGACAGGGGAAGCGAATGACACAGATTTTTAATGACAAGACGGGGCCAAGGGAACAACCCGTTTCTTTACTGCATATATGTGTTTTTCTTCTAAATCATTGCTTTGTATTTAATTTCTTTTTCTTCTTTCTGCTTTCGGGTTATCATCTCTCTTCTGCCTGGGGTCAGTCTTTCTCATTCTAATGCTTTAATCAATTTTTTAAATCTTTGTTTGGATTTCATATTGCAGAAAGGTTGGGTTTTTTGTTTGTTTTTTTTTTATTTGTATTTGTAAACTTTTGGGCCTTATAGACAATGAATATCAAGCTAATTGCAAACATAAAATTTAACAATTTCACTAAAATACTCCATGTCTCTGGTTTTCATCTGACAATCAGATAGGCATGGTGCTGTCTGGGGGGATAGTTGCTACACTTTATATGCTCTAATCTCTATTGTAGCCTTCATTGATATTTCATGCATGTTTTCCATTTATGATGAATAAGTTTAAGAATGTTATAAAAACCAGCAAAAATAGCTTTGCAATTTACTTTCATACAGACGGGGGGTAGGGGCAGTCCCAGGGTTCCGGGCGGCGCACAGGGCAAGCTGAATTCAACGCTATTTCAAGTCTTACTAAGCTTTCTGTCGGTCATGAAAATTTCTTTGCCAATTGTTTCTCTTTGTTTCACTACAACAGAAACTATCTGAATTCACATGAGGGAATTTTCTTATTTTGACTTTTTATTCTGATTAATTTATTCATTTCTCCATTTTTCAATTTATATTTGGTAAGTCACACTGTCTCAGGTGCATGGCAGGTGCCGCCTACCACATTGCCAGTATATATAAGGCTGGCACTTCATACAGACATTGATTCAACTCTTTCTCATGTAAAAATAAATGTTGGCCATTGATATAATAATTATGCAGTTTTGGAAGTCTGGAAATGTTATGCTAGAACACTTTACCTTGTCTAGAAATCTTATGCTAGAACACTTTACCTTGTCTGATAACTCCATTATGCATCATTCAGCAGAGAGTCCTTGATATTGTATAAACATTATCATTGTTCAAATGTTACTATTTATTGCAGGTTTCTTGTTAATCTCAATTTAGATTAATCAATCATACATTTTAGTATTTTTCTGTTCTTTTGCAACACACAGCTTCTTTGTACTTGTTGTAAAAAGAATATCTCAGAACAAAACTCTTGATGTGCACATATTAGAACATCATCAACTTGATGATGTTCTAATATTGCATAGAACTGGGGTCATAATGGGGGAAATATATTCATTGAGACCTGACTGGACAATGAATATGGTACAGAATTACCTAACCCTAACATGGTATAAAAGGAAAGTCGCCAGTCTTTTGACCATATGATGTTGCACATTTCTCAATGGTACGTTGTGCCTTGAATTGTATTAAAATGAATTTATAACTACTGTTTGGAATTCATTTCCATTGTAAACCTTAAATTGTTTTAAAATAGATGAATAATTACTGCTTGTAATTTGAGACCACAGTCATTGGAGTGTGGGATGCAAAAATAAAGCAATACTACTAGCTCTGTAGGAGGGACCGCACTTCTTTTTAGGGACCACATTACTTAACTTGTACCCCATTCTTAATAGAAATATACCTCCTTTTGCATAATTTAGAATTAGTTTTTGTCAAACTCTGGGACAAAGTCAGAACAAGAACAAACCTCACCAAATATAGAGGAGCAAACTGACATATAAGATCAGTATTTCACTACCAAGATTTGTACTCACAATCAGATTATTTCTAGCCTGGTGTGTTACCACCTGCGCTAAACTGACAAGTCTTACAGCCCCCTCCAAAATGTATAGTAGAATTACGCAAGGAAGTAGAAGTAGGAGCAGAGTTTGACTCTGGAGCAGCCAGGCTCGTCTTTCTCTTTTTCACTGTTGAAATTTTTATGAGGTTTTAGTCATTCTGATTGATTATGAAATGGTATATCTGCATGGACTGTGACAACTGATCAGAGACAGAATGGTAAACTACTGCCGTACATTCACCAAATCCTTTTATTTAAATTCAAGTTTAAAACCGTGACTATTAAAAATAGGTAATTTTAACCCCTTTTGATTGCTAAGTAATTAAATTGTTTTGGTCAGTCTTAGGCCTTAGACCAGCACAGAGCAAAATTCATTAGTTTGTTTCATATGAAATATCAGTTTTTTAGTCGTAAGATGAAGGATGACACGAACAACAAAAAATGGTAAATATCTCATCAAAATATGACCCATTTGAAGCAATAACTTTTCCCAATTCTCCTCTAATGATAATATGCCATATCTATGAAATTCTTTAGGTTTAGTGGTCACAAATTCAGTAAAAGCATTAATTATGGCTTCCTTATTATTGAACCTCTTCTTACGGATATGAACTTCAAAATGCTTGAAAAGATGAGAATCTGTAGGAGAAATGTCAGGTGATTATGGAGGATGCTGCAAAACTTCATATCCCAATTCTCTAAGCTTAGACACAGTCAGCTGAGAAGTGTTGTGTTAGGAACTGTCATGGACCATTTCATACAGTTCATGTGGGATCCATTTTTCCAACTTTTTAACCTTTCCTATTGCCTTGGGATGACATGATATGTTCACTGTTGAAATCCTAAAGACTCAAAAAATGCTTGAATCGTTGCTCATGGGTTGTTGGCTACTGCTGTCGATAATTCTTCATCATTGAGAACAGGTTTGGGCCTCCCTCAAGATTTATTATTGGTATGCGTGTTTCCAAATAAACCTATTGAGCCAATGCTGAACAGTTTGCACTGTACTAGTAGCGTTCAATGCTTTGTTAACATTATCAAAATGAGCAGCATTATGTCCTAATTTGAAATCCTACTTGAAAATCAGTCTAACTTCTTGGGTAGACAGCATTGCTGTTAAGGGCTCAAAAACCTCCAATGATAACGAATTATATCTCTATTTACATTGAATCTGAAAAAAAATGTTCCACTTTTAGCATTATTCTCTATGATCGATGAAAAAAACAAAAAATGATGTGTTCAGTTTACTCTTAAAGAATGTAAAGAAAAGATGCTAGACTTTATGGTTTAGATTTCTTGTTAAATTATGTGAAATGTTCTTTATTTTCAGCATTCACTCCAGTGGCTACCATGGATTTGGTATTATCTAGCTTTAACCTTCAGTAAAACATTCAGTGGTAAGTTTCAAAAATACTCTCTTCTCTTTAATTCTTTGTCTACATGGCATTGTTTATAATGTAAATGAGAAATTAATAGATCATTATTTACATGTCATTTCACACAGAAACTTTCTGAGGAATTTTATAGAAATTAACTCTGCTATTTATAAAAAGATGATGTAGGCACTGAAAATTATTTTCATAAATGTGATCTTCCAAGAATCTTGGACACTCCTTTGGCTCTGGGTAGGCGACTTTGTTGGCCAAACAAAAAGTTTGTCCTGTCACTGCAAGCGACTTCCACCAGGGTTTGAATTTCTCAGTTGTGTTGTCATGTCAATATCAGTCATTCATGAACAGACAAACACGTTACAGGCTTTCAAAGTTATTAAGTGCACAACATCTTGGCACCCTTGAAAAAGAATGCAGATTGCTAATGGTTAATGGACCAACACTTCCCTCTATCCATACATTCTAATGTAGATTAACTCATAAAGTCAAAGACCACTTGATACCACTCCTAATTGACAGTGGAACTCTTCTGTGTTGGAAACAAAAATTTGTTAAAATTATTATGACATATTAAAAAATTGACCTAAAGATAAAAGGGAGGTAACTTTGATCATAATTTATATTTGAATTTTCTTATATGAATTTAATAGTTAATGCTACATTCCATTGATGGTAAAATCTGTATTTCTTCCCTATTGCAGCTGCTGACACTTGTGGAGAGAAACTAGCTTGGTTCTTTGGCATCACTTCACCCAAATATCAGTCTGCAATTGATGAATATTATCGGGCTAAGAGTTTGGTAAGTAAAACAAGTCTGTGGTTTGGTTATCAAAAACCCTACAGTCGAGGTAGGTAAGATCCTGGTCACCTCACCAGGTCAAGCAGACTCAAACTTCCCTGACTATAATCCACCACTCGACCCGGTTTTGCACAGCTGTTGTGAGTTCTCCACCTTGCAATTTAGTATCCCTACAGACTTGGTCCAAATATGAGTTGTGCATGGACGGCCTCTTGATCTTGTCCTCCTGAGTGGGTCCCCATCGGAGCTGTTGGTGCAGTATTTGGATTTCCCTTCTCCAACAATGTCCGATGAATCTTAGCCTACGAGTTCTTATCACACTGGAGATGTGATCAAGATCTCGATATACATATTCATTTGTTTTATTCTCTTTCCATGCAATGTTTGTGCCATTCTTAACAGTCAGCACCATGCATTGGTACACGTTCCACTGTAGCCCTGAAGGATTGGACCTTGAGTTTTCTGCTTAACGTTGATTTCCATATGATCTGCATTCTATTAGCTCCAGTTCATGCCATTCCAATTCTAGTATTGTTTATCCAGGCACCAAGGTCATTACGACACACGACAAACCTTTTTGTATTTTGATATTTTTTACTGGATCATCATTAATCTGTCACATTGCTGGAATCTGTCAATCCGACAACAAATGTTGTTTGGCCAAAACCTGTTTGGCAGAATTAATTGGGAATTTAAAATTTGATTTATTAAATTACTGAAAAGCACCTTGCCAACATGCTTAAAACGTAAAGTGTACAATGAATGTATAACACCAGCTATGATGTACACGTGTTGAACTAATAAAATCACTTGAAAAAAACTCAAAATCACACAAAGAGCAATGGAAAGAGCAATGTTAGGAATAACGCTAAGAGATAGAAAAAGATCAACCTGGATCTGAGACCATGCCAAGGTGAGAGATATAGAAGGGATTAAGCGACAAAAATGGAAATGGGCTGGACACATAGCAAGAAGGAAGGATGGTGCAAAAGGTTAGTCGATTTGTGCCCAAGGGATAGCAAACACGGTAGGAGAAGACCAGACATAAGATGAAGAGAGATGAGATAGAAAGCAATGTTTCCTTTTATTTATTTTTAGTAGTCAATGTGTGTAAAAATCTTATGTTGTGCAAATTTTTCTCAAGTGACAAAAGTATGTGCACACTTTTGAATTCGACATAAGGAATCAATATTTTTTTCAATAAAAACTCAGTAGCTATCTACAGAATTCGAAAACTTTTGTGCACATATTAATTTCCTTTGTACACTGGTTGCAAAATGTATGTGCGTGCTTAGATGGAACAATGATTGGTCCTGAAACTACATATTAGACCTTTGTCACTTTCGTTGATTTTATTCTTTTCTGAATAACTCTGAATATAGCACACTGAATATTTATACTGCTTTAGCATTTTATTTTTACTAGCAGATGGTTTATTTGGATAGTTAAAAGTGGACATGTTATTTGGATAGTTAAAACTAAGAGGCAAGTTATCTGCCTGTAGTTTTGGTTAAATTTACTTACGTTAGCTCCATTATAATAAGAAAAACACAAGTTTTCAGCATGTGGTTTTGGCTACATATATTTATGTTAGCTCGATTATAATAAGGAAGACACAAGTTATCTGCCAGTAGTTTTGGTTACATATACTTAGATTTGTATAATAAGGATTTGTGTTGGAAGATCATCGGTGAGAAGAGACTGGTATTGAACCTCAACCTCGAGACTCGCTTAATTTCCAAATTTGATGCTATTCCGATGTCTGTGTTGACTAAGCCTCTGTGATAAAGCTTGGATTATTTCCCCTTCTGGCCAACCCTGCATTAGCTGTTGATTTGGAAAGACTGAGTAAAACTGAATTGATTTCAACTTTTTACAAGAGTTCATTTTGTTGCTTCTGCTAAATCTGCTGTTATTTTTTAAACTTTTTCTTTGCAGGAAGAGAAGGAAAAACCTGAAGACAGTTCTCTGGAAAGTGTCCAAACTGGGGAACCCCTTACTGTGACAACTGCTCCCCAACCAACCGGGCCTCCACCTGATGTTGTTTCAGACCCAATTCCCAACAAGGATTATGAAAATTTGGACAAATACTAAACACAATCTTCTTTTTCATCCTCCTCTTCCTCACTCACTCATACATACATACATTTTCTATTTATCTGTACAAGCTTTTGCATAAATAATAATTATAAAATGATATTCAATGGTATAACAATATAACTGCATACAACACTGACTCTCAAATGTTCTGACCTACCCAAATTTGCCTCTCAATATGCAAATGTGAATTCACTATATGAAGAATGTATATAAGCATGCGATCAAGCACACAAAATGTTATTGATTTCTTGAAACTTAGTCAGTCTTTGAATGTTATCATATTGCAAAACAAACTTTTTGATGATATTCTCAGTGTTTTTAACAAAACTAAACAGCCTAGCGTTTTTATCTTTTGGACAATATTTATATTCATTGAAACCAAAGATCCGTTCACTTGGATGAAAACAAGAAAAGATTAAAAAGATGCTCCTTGTCTGTCATGTTTAATGAAAGATGTATATATGTGTGCGTGCGTAAATATATATATATATATATACACACACACACACAGCAATGTTAGGAATAACACACAGGCATAGAAAAAGATCAACATGGATCAGAGAACAGACCAAAATAAAATATATCATAGAAATAATTTAGAGACAAAAGTGGAGATGGGCTGGACACCTAACAAGAAGAACAGATAACAGATGGTGTAAAAAGTTATTAGATTGGTGCCCTAGAGATAGCAAATGCAGTAGGTGAACACCAGACATAAGATGGAGAGAGATGAGATAGAAATGTTTACTGGTAAAACATGGCAGTGGTTAGCACAGTCATGGTCGACATGGCAAAGGCCTTTTTCCAGCAGTGAACTTATGGCATTCTCTCAATGGCTTTCTGTACAGATTAGTCTTGACTTCTGACCCTTTTGGGAATTGCATATTACAAAAAATTTACAAAATTGTTTCTGTATAAATTTTGCTCTTTCTTTTAGAAAACACTGAAAAAATGATCAATTCTTAAATCTTTCTTATTCAATATGACAATATTTGAATGCTGATTCAATTTCCAGAGAGAAACGCGCAAAAGTTAAATTTCTCATGTAACCCTCCTTGTTCTACTGTTCATCATTTCTTTTGACTGTTACACTCATCTGTTGCTTTCTAAATTCACCACAATTTACTGTAACATTCCTTGAACTACTTTCTATTGGCATCAATAAAGACAGCAATTAATCTTTCTTTAACTCTTAACCTCATAGACCGCTGGCAACTGACAGTGGAGCTCTTCTGTGGCAGAAGTTTGTTAAATTTATGTCAGATGGAATAAAAAATAAATAACAAACTTTACCTAAAGTTGAAAGGGTGGTAACTTTGATCAGTAGCAATTCCCCTTGTTAATAACAGAGAAATTAACATCTAAATTTTCTTATATGAAACTAAGAGTTGAGCCATGTTCATCTGAAATAGAAATCTTAACCACCCGTGTGCTGCTGCTCTACCACCACTTAGGCCAAGCCTACAGGTACTGTCAATGGGAGGAACAATCTTTCCGCCACAGAAGAGCTCCGTTGTCAATAAGCAGTTTATGACGTTAAGAATTACTAAGTACCCCACCTCTACCAAAGTCTCGTTACCTGTTGCAGGTGATTCTCCCAGGTGTAAATATCTGCTTCCTCCTTCCTTTGCTTTACTGATGAGTGTAATGGTCCAAACAAGGGTTTTATTTATTTTCTCCATTTAACAAAAAAAAGAAAGAAAACTCTTGATTTATAATGAATCATCTTTCATTCTTTTCTCTACTGATGAAATCGGTTGGAAATTCTCCAATTTTGATGGAAAGCTCTGAATCATGGTTGCCAGATTGGGCTACAAGGGGAGATAATCCAAGCTTTATCTCCGATACTTAACCAACACAGGCATTGGAATAGCGCCAGATTTAGAAATCTGGAGACAGAGCTTCAATACCAGCTTCTTGACGCTATTCCAATGCCTGTGTTGGGTAAGTCTTAGAGATAAAGCTCGGATTGCCTAATCTGGCAACCCTGCTCCGAATGGAGAAGAAATATCAGAAATATATATATAAAGCTAGAAGCTGCTGTGGATTTGGGTTCAGATCTTTCTACAGAGAATCTGGCAGCAATGCCTATCTATAAAAAATTTAAATGTTAATTTTAAAAAAAAGAAAAGAAAGCAACTCACTGGTGGCAAAAGGCAGCTACGGTGGGAACAAACCCAGTTCGATTGTTTTAAATCCCCCCCCCCCCCACCTCCCTAGGAATTTAATTCTGTTCCAAATCTTAATGTTATCTTTTTTGAATGGGTCATAGTTGCATGGGACTCCCTTTTCCTTGAATCCAAACTGATACTGCTGTTTTCTATGGAAGGCTGGTTTTGTAATAAAGTAAACCTTTGTCCTCAGAGAGAATGTCAGATTCAAATATGCAGGGGTTTAAAAAAAAACTGCCATACCAAGCATTGTTTGTTTCTTCAGATTGTTCCATATTTACTAAAAGCTTTTTGTTTATCTATTTCATTATATTCTTGACAAATAATGATTCTGACCAAAATTCATGTTGAAGTCAAACATGAACTGATAACACTTTATAGAGTATACGCCACCACCACCACCACCACCAAGTGAGGTACATCCACATGAAACTGATCACTTTGGCTCAGCAGTTCAGTAGCCCATGGTTAAATTCATTGAGTCATACCAAAGATTTTTAAAATGGTACTTAATGCCTCTCCTCAAAGCTCTCAGGACTAGGATTGAGGAACCTCTCCCCAAAGCTAAGGGGTTACATACAACCAAATCACTGGTTCTCGTAAGATCACTGAAGTTAAGCATCTTCAAACCTGGTCAGTACCTAGATGGGTGACCATTGGGGAATACTAGGTGCTCTAAGGCGAACAAAGCTTCAACAGGCCAGGTAAGCTGGAAGTGGGTCTTACTAACAATTGCCTGTGTCTACCTAGACCCTCTGACATCCTCAATGAGGGTAGAACTGTCGTACATACACCCACATAAATGTATTTGTCTTGTCTGAAGTTTTTAAATTAATTTTTGGTTTATTGAAATGTTATCAAAAATATTGGTTTCTGAAAAAAAAAAAAAAAAAAAAAAAAAAGGCTTTTTTGCAATATGGTGACACAAAACAATGATTTCGTTTGAAAAAGAAAATCTCTCCCCCCCCCTCCCTCGTTTCAGCCGATCCATTACATCGTCTTCCTTATTGTATTCTTTAAAAGCCCAGCCCCATGCCCCCTCTGATCTTCCACCACCCTCACAGCATCTTGTAGCACCAACAGAAAAAGAGCTCCATTTCAATCATCTCAACCTCAGATCTAAAAACCAAACTATTTATCAACTCTACATCAGCATTCAAACGAAAATCTCTTTCTAATTCCAAATGGTATCAAATATTGTTTGTAGCATTTCCAGTCTTCCCTTTTTTTAACGTTGGCTCAATTTACATGAACTTTGCTCTGGTTTTTTTTTTAGGTGGTTTGCTACAGGGTTGTCAGAAGGGGAGATAATCCGAGCTTTGGAAATCAAGGGAGTCAATACCAGTCTCTTGAGAAGGGGCCCTCCTCCTCCTCCTAGAGAGAGAGAGAGGGGCTGGTATTGAACCTCTGCCAACCCTGGTTTGCTATTTCATGTGTGAAGATACCAAAAAGTTGTGAACTGAAATGCTGATGTTTGGTTCATAAAAGTTGTTCCTTCTTAATTAAAAAAACTTGGTTTATTGAAATACCTTTGAAGACTTTTAAAATTTTTTTCCTTGCTGTGTTTTTTTAAATGTTCTTATTTTCTACATTTAAAAAAGAAATATTTTCATCATTTTTGCATGTATCAAGTCATCCCATAAGTAATCTGATAGCAAAATATCATTCAATCTATCAATATTCTAAAATGTCTAAATCATAACACTATATGCTAGTACACGTTCATAGTTTTAAATGAGTATGTTATATTCTCATAGTACGATTCAATTAATTTAGTTTGTATCTTGATCCTCCTAAATATGGATGTCTACAGATCACATAAGACATGTAATGCTGTATAAGTTTAGAAAAGGAACCCCAAATATGGTGTGTGTGTGTGTGTGTACGTATATAGAATAGCTTCTTTAAACAAAATAAATTGTCAAAGATGGTTTGAAAGGCTTATAAAAAGTGACCTCTTCAGCTTTAAAGATGAACAGGTTGTTGTCCTGTTGTGTTTAATGATGATCTGTTTGTCAGAGTGTTAAAACACTGCCTTTGAAGGGGGAAAGAGGCCCTTCTCCATGTAGATAGAGCTATTAAGTTTGTACAACTATTCAATGTCATCTGCAACAACTTAGGAAAAATGCCTAAACTTTGAAAATGGGTTCCCCATGATAGAAGCCAACCATAAAGCAAGAGTGAACCTCTGCATTATTCACATGAACACATTGCCTTTTTTGGACAGATGAGTTGAGTGACTGGTGATGAAAAATGGATATTTTACAAGAATATAAAGCAATGCAGACAATGGCTTAATGGGGGTCAACAATGGCGGGAAATGGACCTCCATCCAAGAAAAGATTTTTAAAGACATAAATTACAAAAAGATGATAACTACACGTTTAAAATTTACAACGCAGGTTCATTACATTGGAAAAGTTTAATCAATCGCAAAGATGTGATGTCCCATACAGCAAAGATCCCATCTGAAAAAATTGATTCTATTCTCCAGGTATTGCTCCAGAATTTAAAGAACCATCTTGATGGACTAGTTCTTAAAACACATGAAATGGTGTAAACTACCTTCTTTACATTCTTTTCCTCCAAAGACATTTACAAAAACAGTATTATGAGGTTTGTGAATAATTAGGTTATTAATTATGATTGAACCTATGATAATGGACATATTGATTAAACATGTTTTTTGTTTTCTTTTTTAACCTAAATTCAGACATTGCTTATGGGATGTATATATAAATACAGGGTGTTTCATAAAGGATGCAACCCTAACGATAAGACGGTAGAATTTATGCGCACATACATGTTATGCTACAATAATCATCATCTGGCATCACTCCACATGGAGACAACAGTATTTAGCAGTTGAAGAGATAGACCCATTCGAGCATCCATTCCTTTCTGTTGTGTCAGCTATGTCGTTTTCCAATGTAATGAAACGGGTATGAACCTGCGTTGTAAATTTAAATCGTGTAGTTATCATCTTTTTGTAATTTATGTCTTTAAAAAATAGTTTTTAGATTTGAAATAGTTCAAATAGAAATTGTCAAGATGACGATTGCATCCTTTTTGAATCACCCTGTTGACATCAAACGTGAACAGTTCGGACTCTCGTCACTTGAGAAAATAAGAAAGGGGGGAAATGGTGGTTTTATCAAATCTTTGCTTGAGGTCATTGATCAAAGTGCTTGTCATGGAATAGTGGTATAGTCCATTTCTCCTCAGTTCAGGCCTCCCTTTGTGCTCCCTGAATGTGGCTTTGTGCTAAAGTTATCATTCAATAAATACTTCAAATGTTATTGATTAAAACATGAGGTGAAAATTTCATGTAGCTTCACATAAAAAAAAATGAATGTTTTTTGGCTTATTTGGAGTCGTCCATGAAATTAAGTTGGCAAGTTTACAGTTAAATTTGAATTTCTTTGTTTATTTTAGTAAAGTGGAAGAGTCCATTGTTTAAAATGGTGGGTAGATTTTTATCAGCAAAATTGTTAACCTTAAGTGGAAGAGTCCATTGTTACAGAGAGAGAAAACAAACAGAAAAAGTCACTGTTATATAGATGGATATAATTGGAATAGAAACTTGTTTTTTTTAATCACAGGGAATTAAACAAACCTTTGAACAATGTTGATTAAAACTTGTGGCAGCAAATTTTGCTTATTTACAGCTGGGGGGGGGGGGATA
Organism: Architeuthis dux; assembly: GCA_006491835.1. NCBI lineage: Eukaryota > Metazoa > Mollusca > Cephalopoda > Oegopsida > Architeuthidae > Architeuthis > Architeuthis dux. The sequence goes on along the minus strand of VCCN01002970.1, from coordinate 1,229,711 downwards.
TCTGTTTGATATCATGATCACTGTGGCTGAGTTTGGTAGGCCATGGTTCAATCCAATAACAAAAACTTTTAAAATGGTACTCAATGCCTCTCTGCAAAACACAAAGACTAGAATTGAGGTTAAGATTGGATACACTGATTCTCATAAGATCAACAAAGTTGAGCAACATTGAGCCTAGATGGGTGACCATTGGGGAGTACCAGGTGCTGTAAGCAGAACAAAGCTTTGACAGGCCCGGGTGTACCTAACCCAACGACATCCATGATGAGGGTAGAAGTGGCAAACCATGATACATGTAAAACATGGTAGAAGATAAGGAAACAGTATGGAGACGGATTTTTTTTTTAGAAAATAATATTTATTTCCTTGACGCGTTTCGACCGTTACCGGTCATTTTCAAAAGGTGTTATGAAACTGAAGAGGTGGGGATGTGTGAACAAAAGTAGGGGTTGGAAATAGATCTTATCTTTGAGAGGGTTGATTTCTGTATTGGAGGTAAAAAGTGATGGTGACAGAGAGAATAGTTGATTTTTGACAAGATAAGATCTATTTCCAACCCTCACACCAAAGGACGGCCCGAGTAGAGTTGTAATAAAAAAAAAAACAGCTGCACCCCCAAGCAGTCAGCAACTAATCATTGGAAATGTAACAAACCATTAAAAGGCAATTCCGGTGTTTTCATTTTTATTATCTTCAGGAATTGGTCAGCTGAATAATTTACAATAAAATTCCATTCTATTAATTTTGACTACTATTTACTTTCATCTCAATTTTTAGCTGTTTTTCTATTACAGCTCAACTCAGGCCGTCACTATATTCTTTAACTTTAATCAAATTCAGCACATCTCAATCTACATACAGTACAAAGTAAAATTTAGAAAAAAAGAAAAAAAAAAAAAAAATTAATTCTAATTTGCATCCAAAAATTATCCAGCCAACAGCTAAGCAGCAGTCAGTGTTTTAAAAAGTAGATGAGGTTTTTGTCCCTGGGGGTTTGGGGAGGTGGCAATGTTCAAATAGTATCAGCCTTCCACAAGAACTAGCTGAATACAGTCCAATAAGTGTTTTTGTAATTTCATTGTTTCTTTTTTTGTTACACATTAGCTTAGTTAAAATGTCAGACAACATTGTCTTTTCAAGATTATATAAAAAGATTGGAGTAATTTCTACAATTAAAGAAAAATATATTTTAAAGAAATTAAGGAAATATATAAAAAGTTTATGGAAAGAATGATTTAATTTAGTATACAAAAATCTGAACAGTTTATTGATTAAAAAAGATGTGTTGGTTCCGAGATCACTAGTAAGGAATGGAAGAAGTCGGATACAACTTCATACTCACTTAAATAACATGTTTCCTAATTTTAACTAAGGTGGTTAGATTTAACCAGGAGAAAAAAGAATTTAATATTAAAAATTATTTTTAAAAAAATAAAATTCTGGCCATTAATTTAAAGCTGTTTGTCAAGTGTAAAAGTTAGTTAATCTTGGAGATGAGGTTTTTGAATTGAAAAAACTACTGGATTTCTTTCTTCACTTTTAAACAGAGTTGAAGGTGAACTACAGCTTAACAATTGTCCAAACATTCTAAACTTGAAGTGGAGAAAATGTTTGCTTACAGCCATAGATCGACAACCTGATTAAAGTTGTGATAAAAACAACTAAAAAATTAACATAAAGGAATAATAATCAAAATCAATCTTGATACAAGGTGATTGGTGTAAGAATTATAAATTGAAATTCATTTTCAGGTAACCACCTTCCCTTTAGCACCAATGCAGTTTGAATTATTTTACACTTGATTTTAGTTTTAAACAATCTTTTTGACTGGAGAATTTTCAAATTGAATGTGAGAAGTAAAAACTGACTTTCTAGTCCAACTTAAATAGTGTTAAGCACTAGCAACAGAGTACATAAGAAAACTTTACCCTTGTCTAAAACGTCGAGTACACAAGAATACTTTACCCTTAAAATAAATTTGCCATTGAGGTAAATTTTTACAGAACAGAACAACAGAAATGAACTTTCATAGATGCAAAAAAGATCAGTTCACAGCAATTCAACTCAAAGCAGATTTTAATCAGTTCTGTTCTAAACGGATAGAAAAAGGACGTTCAATGAACTTTTGTTGTCCCAAAAATGGAACATAGCCCTCTCAAAGTGATTTTGAGATTAGTTTTTCTGAAAATATGAAATGTGTTTTTGTTTTTTTTCATGTGTTTTTGATAACTCCGAAAAAATGGTTCATTTATCATAACAAAGATTTTTAAAGCACAAATCTAACTTGAGAAAGGATCTTCCCAGCAGCAACTGGAATAATGAAAAGAAAATAGGACTTGTCTCCCTTAAACCTGACATTTTGAATTATTTTAGATTTTCTCCAAAGAGTCAAGGAAGCAGGACTCCTTTTTTATTTGGCATGCAGTGATCTTTCAAATATAATTAATTTTTGTTGTAAAAATACTTTCAAATATACATAAGAATAAGAAATTAGGTAAAAAAAATATACCCAGTTTTGATATACAGTAAATGACAAACCGGAATTAAGAGAAAACCGGATATTTTTAAAACTGGCTAATTTTGAATCTGGCAGGCTTCGTAGTTGTTCGTTACTCGGCCACTCGTTGTTTCAATTTTTATGACGTGGTTGAATTGTCTTCATACGAAGATTAGTGGATTAATATGGATTAAGCAGACTCTGTTTTTGAAGTGGATTAATTTGTATATGTTATAAACAGTTTCATTCTTTACTTTTCTTCTTTTACTTTTCATTGTTTATTTTATATTTTTAAAATTTTAAGTGGATTAATAAAGATCAAACAGACCCTGCTTTAAAAGTGGATTAATTTGTATCTGTTAAATACAATTTTGTTCTTTACTTTTCATTGTTTATTTTATATTCTAAATATATATTAAGCCTTGATCCAGAAAATCCAGAAATCGGGTCCCAAGCTTGCCAGATAAATGGTCCAGTACCGTATCACTTTGATGAACTGATTCTGATTATTTTTGACCATCGATCATTTGATGATAAACCCACGCTCACATATATCACAGAGAGCTTGAGGATAAAGTTTGTATTAAAAAATGATGTGTCTCAATCCATTTCAGGAACAGGAGCATCATAGTCAATATTCACAGGTTCAGTCGTAGGAGTTGATTCTTCCGTTGGCTCATCTTTCATGATCGTATAGTTCTGGATAATCAAGAAGAAAATATTAACAATATTCACAGGCACAGTGGAATTTTTAAATTTAAAAAAAAACAAAAAAAACAAATAACCCCAAATGGTCATAAATCAACCGTAAAAACAAATTCATTATTTTGTATTTCATTTAATATTCCTTGATTATGTTTTTTTTATTTTACTCTTTTATCAATTCTAGTGTCAAAAAACTGAAATGTAAGTTAAAAATGCTGGATTTTTCTTTTTCACATATTTATTTATAAAAATAATTTTTTCCATTTGAACAATCCCCTGCATAGTACATTACAATCTCTGCTTTTTCCAACATTTATATATGCATATTTCAGCTCTGCATTATTTTCTTTGTCTGGAGAGAGCAGGGAATTCCTGTAACGACTAGATTAAGTAGAGCACTGATCTCTCTGCGGATCAATTTTGTGAGATTTACACTTCATTTTGCCCATATATAATCCTAGCAAAGAAAAAGATGCAAGTGTCAATGGTAGGAATATTATTCAAATTTCTTAAATGAAGCATTATCAATTATTATTAATTTTTTGACTAGTATTTCTTTCATCTTATTTCTGTTTCTTTTTTATCATGCTTACTAATGATTGTAATGACGGTCTGAGAGTTGCAATAAAAAAGCAACAGAAACGGGATGAAAGAAATACGAGTTAAAAATTAACAATGATTCTTTTGCAACTTATTTACGGGAGAGTTCAACATTTGAATTCAATCCAACAAAAATACAAGACAGACTATTTTCAAAGGAAGTTTTTCCCATCCTATGGGGGTCAGTTTTTTAATTTTTTATTTGCAATACCCAAGAGTTGATGTTTACTTGCATCCCCACAAGGGCAAATTTGATACAATATCGAGTTTAATGTGGGGACCCTCACGCGTACGTGTTGGTGGTTTCAGAAATTGTCCAGTTCCGTCAGCACTTCCCTTTTTGGAAAGCCTCAGACATCAGGCAATGAACAGGACCCCTTTAAGTGCAATGAGGAGGTGCAGCCTGGAAGAATGGTCCCCTCGAACTGGACTTCAAAGTTTCCTCTGATTTGACCAGAAAGACCCAAGAGTTATAAACACGATTGATAGGCATTACAATGCATCCCCTGTAATGGCATTGGTTATTAAACAACTGGCTGGGATGTAAGCCACTGAGTGACTATCTAGTTTTTCATGCTCACTACAGTCAGTTCTAATCTATGTAAACAAATCTGTACTAGACAAGTGAGAAGTGTAAGGTGGCCATGCAGTTAAGAGCACAGAGAATGGGAGACAGTTTACGTTTACACTAATGCCCTTGTAATAATCTTATCCCCATGCCAACACATCATGGGCCAGCGTGAAAGGGTAACATCTATATCCAACAACAGAACTTAAAAGGCTATTTAAAAAAATAAATAAAATTTTAAAAAGATAAGTGATATTAAATTCCAACTTACATTTTTGTTGACGATAACTAGCCTGATGACGAGCAGTAAGCTGAAGACGAACAGGAAAACTCCAAAGCCGATCAGGCCATATTCGATGGCATATGTTATCTGAAGGGCGACCTGCACTTCTTGATGAAACTTGTTAGCCATAGCCACAGTCAGTTCAGCATTCTAAGGGAAAAGAAGAAAAACAGTCAACATCTTTGAGGAAGAAAATTTCATCAAGTTTTTAGAAACAGGAATCTTCTTTTCTTACTACAGGAAACCACACATAACGCGTAACGCACTAACAATTTTTTATCCAAAAATTTCGATTAGCACAGTAATCAAAGGCTAATTCAAAATAATTGAGTTTAAAATGAAATTTCAATAGACTTCTAATCCTGAAACTTTTTTTGGCAAAGTTGGACGACTTAACCATCAAAAATGGATTGCATCATGAGGACTGATTTGACTGATCACGGCTAACATTTTTTACTTTCTTACTCACGCAGTATTTCTATTTGCTTGTGTAATAAGCCGGCATGGCAATGACCGTTTTGAGTTTTACTAAAACTCAAACAGTCATTGCTGTACCAGCTTTGTACGAAAGTAAAAAAAAATGTTAGCTTCTTTAGCAGTGATTGGACAAATCAGCCCCTATGATGCAATCCATTTTTGACTGTTAAGTCGTCCAACTGTGCCCTTTTTTTTTTTATTAGCCTTTGCTATTATGTATTAAAAAATTGTCTTAAAAGTTTGATTAACGCAGTTTTGATTAGCACTGCAGTTTTTGAGGACACATTAATTGTATTGAGCAGGGGTTTGAGACTGCATGAACAAATCTTTTCCAGTCCTGGACCCACATTATTACACATTTTTGGCATTTATAAATAAAAGGAGTTGTCCTTCCTTTTTATTATCAGATTATTTCTCTCCACCTCATAAGGACAAATTTGACACAAGGTCAGTTTAACGTGTCATTTTTTTTTAATAGCTGCTAACTTAATTCAATTTTTTTTACCTCTGCCAACAAAGTTTGAAGAGGTAGATGCATTCACTTGTGTGTGTTTGTCCACACAATATCTCCAAAAGTTCTCAATGAATTTCAATTATATTTTTTAAGAGGGTGATAGAAGAATTCATCAAATGTGTGGGCGGATCCAGGAATTTGTTTTGACTGATAGATATTTTGTGTAAGGGAGGTAATATTTGTTTATTTACAGTTTTCTCCCTTGAATTTATCAACATGAAGTTATTTTCATTATTAATTTTTGACTAAATTTCATGTCTGCTGACGACGTTGGGCAGAGGTAATGTATTCACCCATGTTTGTTTGTCTACACGATATCTCCAAAAGTTCTCAATGAATTTCGATG
>VCCN01002970.1:1182850-1197638 GCA_006491835.1 Architeuthis dux | reverse complement strand
TTGACTACCAGATGGAACCTGAATCCAAGTGGCCTTAGGATTACTCAGTTGTAACATTGAATTCTTGTTGGAAATAAAGAATACTCTTCAGCCCTAAATAACTGGAGAATCTGTGGCACGTCTGATAGTGTGGATATATTTTGAGGGACATTCTGCATATATCTGTATGTGTGTGTGTGTTTTGGCTTTGTACTAGTAGTAAAATAATAAAATAATTGATTTACTGATATTTCCCGTACAGAAACCTGAACAAACATGGCACAAAAAAAAGGAAGAGGGACATGAGTTTGAGTCTCACCGAGAGCTTATTCTTTATTTCTGATCCACACTATTTACTCACTGCCGTAAATTGATGGCCTGAGTTAAGTTGTAATAAAAAAAATAGAACATTCCAAGGGAAATTATGAATCACTGCCACCCATATATATATGAAAATACTACCAGTATGGTTTGAACCATAAATTCATGATTTAAAAAACAAAAAAACAAAAAAACAAAAAAAACGGGTCTGGTTAAGTCCTTTAATTGAAACAGTCATATGACCAATGTCTTTACGCAGCATGCTGTGTTGGGAGTGATCAATCAAAAAATTGGAAAAGGGGGTGATCAATGAATAAGTTACCTCTCTCACATTGTGTTGGCAGTAATCACTAAAAAGGTCTGAATTTTCAAAAAACAAGCGTGAATGCTGCCGGACACAAACTAAGGGATCAATTTAGGATAAACTTCACATTGCAAATTGAACCCCCCCCCCACTAAAAACCTATTATATGGGTTTCAAAACACAAAAAAAACATTGAGGGGAGTGTGTGTGTGCAAAATTTCAAGTTTCTACTATGAATGATAAGGGCTGGCAAAGTCTGGATACATACATACATAGATACATATAAATGTCAGAATACATGATTAATCTAAACCTAGCAAAAGTGTTTAAACCGGTCTGTTGTGGGTAGCAGTGATTAACAACTAAAACATTTAGGTGACAGTAAATAGTAGTCAAGAATTAATAATAATGGTTTCATCTAATAAAAAATAAATAATTGCTTTACTAATACTACTAGTACAGAGTTTACATGATTGAGACAATTAGATAGAAATATAATTGTGTCAGTTTTCAATATTACTAGTACAGAGTTTACATGATTGAGACAATTAGACAGAAATATAATTGTGTCAGTTTTCAATATTTACTAAGGAGAGACAGGGTCAGATTGTAGAAAAGCATAGAAGGAAGATTGGCATAATCTTTTAAGTGGGCCTGTCTACCTTGAAAATCAGCATTTAAAATCCTTTTTTTTTCTTGGGCTTGAACACCGACCACTGGCACAGGTGAGAAATACAAAACTACCTCAGCCACTAAGCAGTTCTTTGTTCTTTCAGGTTATAAAGGGAATTCAAAACTATTTTCTACCTTTATAATGAATTACCTATGTTACCCATGATGATGACTAACTGTATTCTGCAGCTGTAGTAGGTGTAGAAACATCCTACAGCAGCTTCCGATCCTTCTTCATTTGAAGCCACTGTGTCTTCTCCCCGGCAAGCATCCTTAGCTCCCCCAGTCTCTTGCCAGACCTTAACTTTCCCAGCCCTGCATCTTTGAGGTCTACCAGGCAAGTTTGTGCAGTGACAGCCTTTGACAGAGTTTTGTAGTTGTTGGATCCTGTAATGTTTATATAAATATATCTGTATCAATAAACATGCTGAGGCAAGCTCCCAGCAAACCCCATTCCGTTTCCGGTCCCAAAAAGTGGGAACCGGAAGTGGGGAATGGGGAAGGCTCACTTCTTACCAGGCTAATCAACCCTATCACACGTGTTATCTTGTTCTGTCTTCTTTTCTTAACACGCTTAAACAGATTACAAATCACAACGCATTCTAATTTCACACAGCTACCACAAGAAGAACAACAAGAACATAACAGATCCTGGGCCACTTTTGTTGAGAGTTGAATGGTGCTACACATCTTGTACAAAATCTTGTTGGAGATTAGACTGTTTGGCCATCGCGTCCTGTGATGTTTGCAGTGACAAGCATCAAGCTTATCAATAGCTGCCTTTGGATCCGCTCAGCTTTTGCAATTGTATATCATCTAAGGTGTCAAAAAGATTTTAATTGCATTGTACATAAAAAAATATAAAAAACATTATGTTGCTCTGCATTTTCATTTTTATGGTCAACCAGAATAAACCCAGATGTTTTAGCATTTAGACTACTCGATAATTAGCATTTTTATAGCTCTCTCCATTGACAAATGTTACAGACAAAAAAAAAATAGACATACTCGTAGTGTATTATATATGTAGATTAATCTGATTTTTCAACTTTTTAAGTTTTGTCATCAAAAGTTTTGAATATTAACATTTTCCTATTCAGCACAAACTCTGAATAGAAATCTCTGATTTGAATAAAAATAGAAAAACTGACAAATTTGCCAACGAAAGATAATTTTCTCTTCTTTTTCATATGATTGCACTTAACAAAATGTCCTTGCAATTACACGCATACACACATACCTCCTCCTCCATCCCATATATCAGCAGCAGCCATTATAAGGCCTTTCCCATCTTCATCCATGATGACCGTGATTATGCTAATCTCCGCTATTGTACTATAGGAGGTGGGGTGGAAGAATGGAATATTAGATAGATAGACCGATAAATAGAAAGATAGATAAAATTGTTGTAGAAATAAAAATTAGGCCTTACCATGTAATCACTGTATGATTGATAGGTCAACATTTGGAACTTCAAAATAATGGCTATTGGAATGTTAACAAGTTAAATAGGAATTTACAAATGGTAAACAATGATATTGGTTACATTACATGTTGCCACATAATACAAATAATGTCATGCGTTTGTGATTGAAAAATATACGTGTTAATAAGTTAAATAATTTCAAGTATAAATATAGGAGATAAATGAACTCAAGGAGCAGTTTTTGGCCGGACCGTTTATAGGTATGTGTCAGTATGACTCCATCGGCCCGCCTGTAGGGTGGGTAAGGGGACAGGACACACTCAAAATGCTGTCCATGAATCCTTGAAAAGAACGGTTAACCCAGCCAACACTATTGTAAGCCAGTTGAATAAACATACGTAATGTATAATTTTGAACTCTGAGTTTTCATTTGTGAGTGAAAAGGTTGTTTGATTACCAAGTTTCTTGCAACATCAACAAAACTCAGCAGAGCAGATGCACAATTCAGTTACAAACCGTTACGACACCCAATGGATCAGCTTTGCATCAAATGCCAACAAACATTTACCAGTTACAGAGACACAATGCAGTTCCAGAGAGATCAACATCAACCCATAACGTAACACCATGTCTTATCAGCAAGCTTCTCTATCTCATCCTTCCATCTTGTGTCTGGTCTTTTCCTACTGTGTTTACTGTCCCATGGGCACCAATCAGTTATTCTTTTGCTCCATCTGCATCCTTTGTTCTTGCTAAGTGTTCAGCCCATCTCCAATTATTTGTATAATATCCTTCACCCTAGTCCACCCTCTGATCTATGTTGATCTCTTAGAGTTATCCCTAGCATTGCTCTACTCATAGCTCTCTGTGTGATTCTGAGTTGGTTTTCCGTTCGTTTTGTCAGTTTCCCCGTTTTGCATCTGTACGTCATTGCTGGTATTATGCATTCATTGTATGTATAATGAAATACACTCTGGTTGTGTGTGTTCGTGCATTCACACATTTTTGGGGAGTACATGACCAAAAGGCCATATCATATTCCTGGGGCTAGAAAATAGGTCAAACGTCCAATGAAGTCAGAACAAAGGGAATACGTCCGACCAATCAGCTTCGCCAGGTTTTTTAGGACATCGATTTAAAAGTTAGTTTAGAGTTAGTTAGAATCCGAGAGACTGTAGCAACAGGTCAACGAGCGAGGAGCTTCCCTCTTCATCTGTCAGGGTGAAGGAAGGGGGAGGGAGTAGGAGGAGGAAACCCGGCACCTTGATATTTGAATGACTACCATCCGCCACATGGGCGAGCCTTTTCTCCGAGTTTATTTCCCTCCACAGAATGTTCGCTCCCGTAAAGATACAACCCAATGACGAGATGTCTCCTCTCACATCGGCGAGAAGAAATACCGGCATTATACAACATATATGTTTTAAATATATTGGCAGGATACTTTTCAGTATGTCTTTATTCATACCAAATGCTTTCCAGCCAATTGTTATTCATCATTTTATTTTGCTGTCATGGTCTTTCTCAAACTTTATTAGCTGACCTAGGTAAACGTATTTGTCAACCTCTTCTAAAGCCTCACCCTCTTTTCTAATGGTCATTTTTGGAACTTTATTGTTGAACATTACTTTTGCCTTTGTTCTGTTCATTTCTTTAACCCTATCTTTTTATTTTCCTTATTTAGATCATTCGACATGTTTTGTAATTCATCCGATGCTCTGACATCATTGAAATGTCATCAGTGAATCTTAAATGGTTAAAATATTCTCTGTCTATATTTACTCCCATTTCCTCCTAGACAGTTTTCCGGAAGGTACTTTCAAGGCTCGCTATAAGTAGTTCAGATGAAATTGTATCTCCTTGTCTAACTCTTTTTCTGATCTTTATCTTGTTTGTATCGTTATGTAGTCTAATTATTGCAGTGCCATTTTCTTACATGTTCTGAATGACTTGTATGTAATTCCCCTTGACACCTTGTTTTTGCATTGAGTTGAAGACTGTCGAATCAAATGCTTTTTTATAATCTATAAAAGCCAAACAAAGTGGTTTGTTGTATTCTAATGCCTTTTCAATAAGTTGATTTATTGTGTGTAGGTGGTTTGTTGTTGAATATCCGGAAACCTGCCTGTTCGCATGGTTGATTTTCACCTAGAGTGCCTGTTAGTCTGTTTATATAAATAACTTTAAATATCAGGCTGTGCAATTTTATTGTCATGGATTTTTTAAAAAAATATTGTTTTGAATACACGTTTGTAGTGTCTCCCAGCTCGTGGGAATCTCACTGAAAGGGAAAGATGAAGCAAAGGAACAAAGGACAAAGACAAATGTGGTGTTTACTGATTGCCGTCAGAGAGAGGACTGTATGTCCCTCCACGTCGTGTGATTCTCTTTATTTTACCCTGGTTTGCCCGAACTCACGTCCGTCTTATGGGTTGTGGCAAGGGAGGTAACTCGAGATATTTGCACCTTTGCGCAGGCCGGCAGGACATCACACCACTCCCCTCTTCATTAAGGACGATGTGAGGTCCTTCTTTTTATGTTGTGGGCTGTGTTCGTGTGTTTGCAATATGTCTGTGTTTTTTTGTGTAGGTTGACATGCATGGTACGTCTTTGTGGGGGACGTGTTTATTTTAGAACATAGTCCTGGAGCCCTTTCAGCATATTTGCCTGAGACCGTGGGCTGTGTCTGATCTTCTGGGGGTTTTCTGTTGTAGTCGTGGACAGTGTAGGAGCCTAAAAGTCCTTTGTGTGTATGTGGAACGTTTATTTTATTTTCATGTGTACCCCCTTGCCCATTTTTGTTTTGTATTTTTTTGTTTTGTAATCACACAGGTCTAACTTTTTGTCTTGTTTTGTAATCACCCGGGTCTGCGTGTGTGTAGTTATTGTTCCGACCGATGCTGTCGTGTATTTCTCGTTCTCGTTTTGCGTATTTTTTGTTGTCTTGGTTTCCGTTTCCGTCGCCGGTGTATTTGTTGCGTCTGTTTTCGTGTTAGAGTCTGACTGGCTTTGTGTTTCGTCTAATTGTTTTTCAATTGCGGCTAGGCGCTTCTTGGACAGTTTTAACTTCTTTACTAACTCCTCTATCCTCGCATGTTGTGCGCTTATGTAGTCTGTTATTCTGTCTTTGTTTCTGGGCTGATGCGTGATGTGGTGAACTATTTTGACCATATTCAGCGTCTAAAAGATTGTGAGCGTTCGGTCCGCTGGAATCCACAACGTATAGTTTCGTGTTCGTGTTGATTCCATTCCGTGCAATTTTAGCGTAGATGAGTCCACGCATGGGAAGTGCCCATGTGGAGCCGTACGCGTATATGTTGGATGCGTGCCTCTGTAGCTTGGGTCGGTTCGGCATGCCATCGTAGTCATGCCCAGTGAGAATATTAACACTGGCACCATTGTCGACTGCAAACGTTATTGGAGTCCTGTTTATGTGGGCAGTGACGGCAGGGGTACTAAAATTTCGGACTCGCCTGCCATTGACCGAAAAAACAGACTCGTCACTGGATGGATATGGAGATGGAGTCGCAGGTCCGGAAATACTCGATGACATTCTGTTGATTTTGTGCTTGGATGACCGGCAAACCCGTGCAAAATGGTTAATCTTGTAACAGCTTCTACATTCCCTCCCCCTGGCTGGGCAGAAAGGATGTGCTGTTGAGTTTCCACAGTAACGGCAGACGGCCGAATTTCCGTCGCCTCGTGGAGGCAGTCTCGCTGAGTCATGGCCGCCTCTGGGCATCTCTGTGTTGATTTTGGCAGACAAATCTGCGCCGTTTCGTCTGTAGCTTAGTCGGCCATATATTGTGTGTACAGCGTGTGTCTCTATTGCTGAAGCTCGTGCGTTTGCAAGTTCGTTAGCCGTAGCTTCGTCGAGTACTTGCTTCAGAGTGGAGTCGTCCCTCAGGGCTCTGCGTCTGACCCGCGTTGAAGAACAGCCTTGCAGAATTTGCGCCAGAATTTCACGTTCTAAATGTTGGAAATCGCACGTGGCGGCCAAATTCCGAAGTCTCGTCTGATACCCGTCTAGGTCTTCCGAAGCTGTCTGGATCGCTTGTCTAAATTTGAAGATCTCGAAGCATGTGTTTTTTCGGGGGTGAAATATGCCGTCAGCGAACGTTTCAGCTTTTGGTAGTCCGCTGGTGTTTCTACCCCATTCACCATGTGTGTTGCTCCGAGTCCTTTGTCTTCATCTGTGAGGCTATCGACGATCTCAAAGATTTCGTCGCCGGCGTAGTGGAGAAACATGGCCCGTTTTGTTTGTTTTGTTTTCTACGTTCATGGTGCACAGCAGATTCTCGAACTTTTCGAGTCATTTTCACCATCTGACGCCGGTTGTGCTTTCTCCATTGTGTATCTGAAATGTTGGAAACGGAGGCAGGGAATTAGCCATCGTGTGTTGAGGTGGTTATTCCTTTGTGTTTTTAGAGACGGATCTCGTCCCTCGTTGCCAAAATGTAGTGTCTCCCAGCATGTGGGAATCTCACTGAAAGGGAAAGATGAAGCAAAGGAACAAAGGACAAAGACAAATGTGGTGTTTACTGATCGCCGTCAGAGAGAGGACTGTCTGTCCCTTCTCTTTATTTTACCCCGGTTTGCCCGGCGCATGACCGGGAAATCACTTCCGTCTTATGGGTTGCGGCAAGGGAGGTAACTCGAGGTATTTGCTCCCTTACGCAGCCCGGCAGGACATCACAATGTTCAGAATATGAACTAAGGTAAAAACAATAGCTTTAACCTGTTCTATATAATTTAGTCACTGTAACTACAGCCCGGCACGTACTCGTGACGAAGGAAAAGGTTTGACGCTTCTTACTGGTGTACATGAACGATCTTTATTACAACGTGTTAACTTTACGTACAGTACAACATTCAGTACAACGTGAAAACTGCAAATACTCGTGGTATTCATAAGGCCATGAATTAGGCATATAAAATGGTTAACATCGTAAACCGACACACACAACGTCCACGTTTGAACGTAGAAAACCGCAAACACAATAATAAGGCCATGAATTAGGCAAATACACAATACATGTAAACGGTTAACATCGTAAACCGACATACACAACATTTACGTTTGAACGTAGAAAACCGTAAATACAATAATAAGGCCGTGAATTAGGCAAAATACACAATACACATAAACGGTTAACATCGTAAACCGACATACATAACGTTTACGTTTGAACGTAGAAAACCGTAAATACAACAATAAGGCCGTGAATTAGGCGAAACACATATAAACGGTAAAAACATCGTAAATAACACACGCAGCATTTAAACGCACAATCACTCGATATCTACAAATAAGAAATGAGTTCATGAAGCTTGTTTGGGGTGGCAATCTAGTTCGAGACGAATTGAGCCAGAGCTCAAAGGTTTGAGACAAAGGTAAAAATCTCTTTTCTGTTACCGTAATTCGCCTTTTGCCGGTGTAGATGGTCTTAGGACTCTGATGTCGTGATCGGATGAGGAGAGACCGTGCGCGCCCTGGATGATTTCTGCGGGACTGCCTGGAAGAGCCTGGTGGTGCCTTAATATGGGCCAAGAAATGTGTGTGTGCGCTGAACACGTGTGTAGTGGTTACTTTTCGCTAAGTACCAAAATAGGGTTTAAAATAGAAAACTGGTCTTGTCACCTCGACATGGGCCAGCTCTGACCCCTATGAAGTACGCAACTAATATTAGCTTCCTTTTTGCGTGACGTCAGCACGCCTATAAAAACCCTTGTTTGTCGATTCTCCTGGCCTTTCGTAGCCTGTTCACACAGTGCTACCGTGTCTATTTCTCTGGCACGTAAAAACATCTCTTCCTCTTTCGGTCTCGCTTTCTAACTACGGACATTACTTCAAATGCCGTCTCTTACTTAAAATCGTTGGTCATCCTTTCTCCATTCCTTTTCGCCAAAACTAGGAATGAATGCCTCATTCATAGGCCCTTCCGAGAATTTATAATGACCATCGAGAATTAGTTTCTGTTAAAAATGGTTTAGCGGAGCAACCCTTAAAAGTCTTCCTGACCAGAAACCATTTCCTTCATGCCTGGCATTTCTCTACTTTCTGTCAAAAGCCCTCTTTTTCACTTAACAACCGATTTCTTTTGTTGAGAGCAGACCACATTATCAGGTGCATTGATAGCCTACATCATTTAGTTCGTATAACTAACACTGCCTTCTCACAAAATGCAAAAATCCCTTTTTCTTTTCTTTTCACCATCATCTCACCAAAACCTTGCGCTAACTCTCTCTTACATATGCATATATTTCCTTTTTATTGTACCCCCTTTTCCGTACATATTTTTTATTAAACATAACCTGTTTACACTTTAAATCCAGCGCCTTTGTGTTTTCATTCTTTTCCTTTGTTTGAATTGACCGCCAAAAACCATAAGGCCGATTTTCCGTCCTTCCTCTTTTGACCCCGTGACCTTTCCTGCTGCTACCACCGGCAGCCATGACAGGTCATTTTTTGCCATCGGTTTTTCACCGCTAATTTCAAATGTAGAAACGATTCACATTCTTCTACAACTCAAGTAACATCTCCCCTGCTTCACCATTCATTACATTTCCACTTCAACATTAACAAAATCACAACCTTGTAGAAACAATCTCTCACTCTACACGTGTTTCGGATTAACCCTGGAGACACAAGGTCAAGTTATTCTGACCCCGGCTTCGGCGCGATCAAATTTGGGGTCGCCTTTCTACGGAGGAAGAATGTCCATAAATTCAGAGACCTCCGATCCCACTTATATTCTCATTAGTGGGGACAAGGCCGGGCGAAAAACGACTCCGTCTGTCTGTAAAGATCGATTCCTTATCATGAGGCGCGCACGGTGGCGCCTGGTAACTCCTCATCCCAACTCTTACACCCGGACATCTGGTTCTTTTGAAATTTTACTTTATCTCAAGCCACATGCTACAGTCACATTTCAATATGCATTTTAAGTTGAACATGACATTGTCTTCTTTGGACTTTAATCCTATTCTAAAAGTAGAGCTGATAACAATTCAGTTTGCAAATCTCAATATGCAAATTTTAGTTAGTACTTGAATCCTCTCATATAATAAGGAGAATTAATCTTTGCCCATTTTTGAAAGCATAATTTTTATTTAGTTATCCATTCATTTGTTTATTTAATACAAACTGTATGCATTTCAGTGGGTTTTCAAAAGGACATTTCAAGATTTGGGCCTAGAACAGACTGGAGTTTTAGAACTAACTCCATTCAAATCAAAGCTGTTATTAGCCTTAATAATAAAGGAAGCCACTCATCCTTATAATAAAGAATAGGTTCCATCTGAACATTTCTCTTTTTATTTTTTCTTATTCATGTTGGTGTAGAGATTTTTAAAATCTTTTATTCCACTTTTGAAATTAATTTTCATCTGGAGAAAGAAGTAGACAATCATAGTGAATGAGTTAATCTGGTGAAGAATGGAAAGAGAAATAAATAGATAAGTTGTTTTTTATGTTGGAAAGGATTAATATAGATTGGAGTGAGTAGACCTTGAGAAGGCTGGCTAAGTTTAAGATAGATAATGTATCCATACCTAGCCTTTCCCTGTATTGATCTTGTACCAGATTACTGAGAAAAAAACCGTAATATATATGTAAATGCAATTTCGCTATTTTAAGAGCGATTACGTTTTTTCTTCTTCCGATGTCTAAGGTAGACAGGGTAAAAAGTTCAACTATCTAAGCAACTGCCTAACCTAACTTTTTAAAGCTGAAATTGGTACTTTAGACAATCAAGATCAATTTAAGACCAGACAACATTTCGAAAAATGACCAGATGTCACATAATTGATAACGTCAGCAAAAGGGTCTGAATTATCTTTAAAATATCAATATCTTCGAACATATAGGTCGCAATCAGATACAAATTGCAAATCTAGATAGAGCAAAATTGTTGGGAATTTTTGGTATTCCCCGAAATAATTCTAAAACAATTATACTGTTACTTGTTTTTTAAGTAAAAAATGTGCGGCTCCCGCAAAGTATATATGATAAGTCTGATTTCCTTCTTAATGAGCTTTCTAGGTGGTTGAGCTATATATACATCATTTGATAAGTCTTACTTCGCTCTATTTAGATATGCAATTTGTATCTGATCATATGTCCGAAGATATTGACAATAAAATTCAGCCCCTTTTGATGACGTCATCAATCATGGGACTTCCGGTAATTTCTCAAAATGTCATTTGATAGGTATTACTTCGCTCTATCTAGATATGTAATTTGTATCTGATTGTGAGCTATATGTCCGAAGATATCAACATTTTAAAGAAAATGCAGACCCCCTTTGGTGACACCATCAATCATATGACTTCTGGTAATTTTTCGAAATGTTGTCTGGTCTTAAATTGATCCACATAGCCTAAAGTACCAATTTCAGCTTTAAAAAGTTAGGTTAGGCAGTTGCTTAGATGATTGTCTAAGGGGAAGAATTAAACTAAGGGACAATCTTAATCTTTCACCGGTCTGTTGATCAGGTCGCTAGGTAAGTAAAAAATATTTACTTCAGAAAGTTAAAAAGGAAAGAGAAAAATAGGCCTCGCATTGAATTGATATTAAGTGATTGTCTATCCATGTTTAACCTATGTGAACTTTCTTTACAATCTATAATCTATGTTTTTGTGTGAAGGATAAAGAAAGAACAACCCCTTTCTTTAATGTTTTGATGAGTTTTACGACGGACGGCAACTGTCATTTCAATTCATTTATTCGATTATATTTTATTAGATTTCTGCTTTTATTTCTTTTTTCCAAATCTTGAAAACTTTTTCCTGTAAGCATTGAAGAGTAAATAATTTTTTAAAAATATATAAATTAAACAATTCAAAGCTGCAAACAATCGCCTTTTAATATGTCATAACCCAAAAACAACCATTTATAAAACTTTCGACTGCACCATTCGGCTAAATAAATCTATTCGCGGTTGCAGAAAAACAACTTTTATTGAAAAAAAAATAAAAATAAAGAAAATAAAAGACGAACAATTAAGTTAGAAGAAAATTCGGCATTTCACAAAACTGACGACAGCGACTTTGAGAAATAATTGCTACGACGGGGTATAGTTTTCAAATCAAAGCTTTTTTTCTTTACATTTTTTATGGAACTTCAGCAACACAAGCATTTGTTAAGTGTAGACGCAGACGGTTTGGCTATTGTTACCTTTCCCTTTTCAAAATGGCCGCCGCTCCAGGGTTTGTATTTTCAGGGTTGGGATCGTCGTCTGCCTCTTCTTTGGTTCGAAATTCGTCATCAGCGTCTGCTTTTTCTAAAGCTTGAGCGGCAGACATTTTGAAACGGGAATGGTCACAATTGCCGAAGGTTTAAATGTACATTTATTTAAATTGATTATTGAAACCTCCTAATTATCAAAATGTTTGAAAATCAACATATTTTAAAAGGTGGAGAACGCTAATCCTGTGAAAAAAAATACCACTAACCAAAGTTATCTCTAATAAAAATAAGAAAAAACTCCTAAAAGTTTGTCTGTCACAACAATAAATAAGAGTTTACCCATGCCATCAAAAAATGACTTCATCTGTATTTAAATAATTTTGCAATTGCATTGTACTTATAATTATAAATAGGCATGATTAAAATGTACAAAAATGAAAAACAATTTCATGCGTGTAAATAACATCTAATTTTTTTAAAAATGTATGGCAGACAATGCAGTACACATTTGAGTGGAAAAAATAAACAAGATTAAAATGCATGACAGCTGCGCCGTGCAAAAAAAGGCATGTTATCGCCTGCAGCTCCCATAATTTAAAATAGCAGTCAATTTACATAAACAAATAACAGAATAAAATATATTAAAAATACAGGCGGTAAATATTTTGTCATCATTTCACTATATTTAATATTTAATCCTTGTTATAATAGTTTTATATGAGTTTCAGTCAAACCAAGACATAGAAAGAATAAAAAATATGCATTTTAAAAATTTATAAGATATCAGAATAAATCGATAAAAATGATGACAAATATTTGTTTTTCTTCACAGATCAAAAGCCTGAATGATAATTAATCTAATAAAACTAAAAGATTTCCAAAAAGAAAATTATTTTACTTCATTTTCCTGTTTTTTTAATCCCAAAGGTAAGAGTTCCGTTCCAGCAGTTCCTGGATATTATTCTAAAAAAGGTAAGCATAATTAGTATCTCCAGGGATATATCTGTAAAATGTGTAAAAATCGACGAAAGCATCATTATATAAATTAGATAAATCATCAAACTAATAAAAGGTGAGGTAGGTATCATATGAAAAAAAATTGTTCTTCTCCGAGATTTGGAATGGAAAATTTTTTTTTTAAATTCGCCCTATTAATAAATAAGTATTGAACATTTTATTAAAATCGAATAATATGCTGATTTTTGCCAGATTTTAAAATATTTCTCACGTGTCAATTTCACGCTGAAATTTTCGTCCATTTTGTTATTATATTATAAAATGTTCAAAACATTATGTTGCTGTGTATTTTCTTGTTTATATTCAACCAGAATGAACCCGGATTTTTGTACGCATGTGCAAAAAAAATAATGAGGGAGACTACTCTATAATTAGCATTTAATAGTTATCTCCCTAGACAAATGTAACAGACAAAAAAATAAATATACACAATGTCTATATTTTAGTCTGTAACATTTGTCTATTAGACATACATGTGGCATATTATATAGGTAGATGTTGACTGAGATTGCAGGCAACATATGTTTCTCATCTGATGCTTATATTTTAGTTAAGAAGTGAATAAACATATTTCTAAGATTTTTTTTATTATACTAAAGTGACTAGTTTTATTTTAGTTAGTATTGGTGCCTTACTAAGTTGACCTGACTCCACAACCTTTTAGAGTTCAGCTGATGACTAAATGAAATTATGAATCACGAATAGAAATTGCTTTGAAGATCCCAAGTAGATAGGAAATATTAACACATTACTTTGCTAGCAATAAACAATACATAATTTTAAAATGCTGGTACTGAATATGGTGTATAGATAATATCTATAATTTTGAGAAGGGCCATTAACATAGTATCTATAATTTTGAGAAGGGTCATTAACATAGATAGTATCTATAATTTTGAGAAGGGTCATTAACATTCAAAGAATTCTTTCAGACTTGTTATTTTTGTTGTTCACACGTTCCGGCTGATCCATTCTATGGCCTTACTCAGGTGTACTAAACATAACCACATATAAAGAGAGGGACTCCAGTAGTGTCAAGTAACTGAAGCAAACAATTCCTTTATTATTATTTTTTAATAATCAGCAATGCTTGTAACATAAGTTGTAGATGTTATTAACTCCTCTCTTTGGAGTGGAAGTCCTTGCCTAACAGAGAAAAGATCTTTAATAACATCTACATATACCATTAGCAAAGCAACAGGTATTTTACTAATACCTATTTTTATACAACTCCTTCAAATGGCCTAAATTAAGATTTTTTAAAAATATTTACTTTCCAGTTGTGATTTAAAACTGGTCACCTCATCTAAAATTTGACTTGAAGCTTTACAATATTGACCCCGTTGTTTGCAAAATGAGGTCATCCTTAAAAAAATAATTCCTCTTCGTGATATGTCACCAAAAAGCCATTCATAATCTTGTTTCTATTTATAGAATTATTTACCTATTCATTGTGGCTCTTTACAATATTTGTTTGTCTCTCTGTCAATCATATCATTGATATTTTCTCTAGTTTTGAGAAGGGTCATTAATATTCAATATGGTTCTTCGAATGATTGAACTCCTTCTTGTTGTTTGCATTGTAATCCATTCTTCGGCCTTCTTCAGGTGTAAAATCTGTGTGCGATGTGGTAAACAGAAGTTTTTATTTTATTTTTAAAGGGAGCAATCCTTATAACGCAGGATCCAGGTGTTTCTGAATGAGACTAGGTGTGTTTTGTGTATTATATGCTAAAAAGCCCTTGTTTGTTAAAGGGGGAGTGACTTTTTTGAAGGGGTCAATGTGTGAGTTTTGGAGTGGGTGGCACTGGGGTGTTAGATGGTGGCTGCTTTTATGGGGCCAGTGTCTGGTTTTGGATTTAACTTATAGACGATGCAT
>VCCN01002970.1:1085726-1097696 GCA_006491835.1 Architeuthis dux | reverse complement strand
TATATATATAGATATGAATAGAATATATAGAGAGAGATATGACCATAGATAGATAGATATGCACGGACTGTGGATAGATAGATATGAACGGACTGGGATAGAGATAGGTATTAATGTGGGGAGAATGAGAGAAGGAGGGAGAAAGATGAAAACATTTCAAGTACATTTTTTTGCGTCACTCATTGAAACGGCCACCTTTTCATCAGTGCGTATGAGAGAGACAGAGTATTATTTTTTTTTTCTCTAACGTGCAAGACCATTGCACATATGTGCGACTGTATCCATGAGGCTAGGAAGATAGATGTAGGTAGGTCTAAGTTGGCTGCTGCTGGTAACTGCTACCGGCCTCTCCCCCCAGGGCCAACAGCTAAACCCCACCACCCACACGACCGGCACCCTCACCACCGGCAATAGCAGCAGCAGCGCTACGCATGCTCATCATTTCAACTCTTCACCTTTTTTTCCAATCTTGTAGCGTCTTGATTCCTACATCATGTCTCGACGCAAACAGCTCAACCCACGACCTCTAGGCGGTAAATATTTTTGTTATGCTTCTAAAATCACACGTTTAATCAGATCAATAATTTATCTCTTACCTCGGTTTGTCTGCCACACTATAAAAAAAAAAAAAATAAACTTCTCATCTTTTGATAAAAATGTCCTGAAGGCCTTGACTTGTTGATGTGTGTGTGTCTGTATCGCTATGTTTTGATAAATGATTTCATTTTTTTTTTGTTTACACGTCTCGTTTAATATGTGTTTACACATTGAATGTTAAAACGAAGAAAATTGTTAAGTAATTATTCGTCACAGTTAATTAGTTTTGTAAAAATACAATTGAAAAGGTTCCTATTTTGCCCAGCACTGTGACGGACACCTGTTGCTAATGGATAACTTTTAAGTTTGTCTCTTTTCTGTTCACGACACACACGCACATAACACAAACCTCAATCATATAAATTGTTTTTGTTTTTTGCGAATTATATGAATTATTTGAGAGAAAAAAACAAACAATTCCTTTACGTTTATAATTGTGTTTCTGCGCTAATTTGTTTTGAAGTAACTTTTAAATACGTCACCTGAGTTGAGTTTTCTTTTCTTCAAAACGTTTTTACGTAATGTCGTTTCGTTTCCTTTTCAAATTTCCAATAATAATCGTTCTGATGTCAATACATACGTTTTTGTTGTTTTGTTACTACAATTACTGTAAATCGCATTACATCCACACAACCACAGATATCGGTACATATACATGTACGTGGTGTGTAGAAGGAATTCATTGAATTGGCAGATATGAAATAGACACCGATTCATTTCATTTCACTAAAACGTTATCTTTAACTGCAATAATGAACTTTTAGAAGTGTACAGAAGAAGTCGACATACACAAACGTCTTATCCCCCCCCCAAAAAAAAATGCATAAACAATTTAAAAAACAGTTTGAATTTCTGCATTCAAACTTGTTATAGGTAAATTAAATAAATAAATGATTAGCGGAAGAAGTCGAATTGTAAAGTATTTTTTTTAACTGTTATGTCATCATTTTACTGTTTTTTTGTAATAATTGTCCCTTAGTTTTCTTTACAATTACTCTGGTTAACCTCTTAATACGAAATTTATTTAATAAATTTTCAATTCTTATCAAAATAAATGACTCATTTAATGAGGTACACTTTGGTCGAATCTTTTTTTATAGCATCTTCTTCGTGTAGGCTTGTTGTTTGTTTATTCTTTTGTTTCAGGAATAATAATGAATCTTCAGAACAGGCTAATGCATGTATTGTTGTGCAATTCTAAAGGGATTTTGTTATTTCTATCATCGTCATCCTACTGTGTGGCTTGATGACCATCATGAAAATAAATCGCTATTTCACGACCCTTCTCTTCGCTTTCTTGTTCACACTTGATTTGTTTAAAGTAGAAAAAGAAACCAATTCGGCTTTATAATTCGATATGGTGCATGTCTTAACCAAAAACTGATACCTTTTATGCTATATATTTAAAAAAAAACAGTTTTGCATATTTTATCATCAAAATTATTCTGACCAGGATTTTCTGCTTTACTTCTGTTGGAAGAAGCCGAAATAATGACGCAACAACTTTGACTAGAAACAATTTTTTCTTATTTTACCACTTTATTAGCAAAAAAAAAACTGTACCTTGTATCATCTCCATATTCTTCAGAATTTCTGAATTTGTTCAAATCTTTTACGAGAATTTCAGGATTTCTCCTGTTATTGACAAATATTATTTGGCTTGAAAAATAATATATGGCTTGAAATATGACTTTTCCTGTTATTGGCAAATATTATTTGGCTTGAAAAAAATTATATGGCTTGAAAAATAAAAAAATGGTATAAATTGACTATTTGTCTGCAAATTCCTTAAGGTTGATTAATTGATTTTTTTTTTCATTTTGAGGCTGAGAAACCATATTGGTTGCTTGTTGATGAATTCAAAATTATTGAAATTCAAATTTAAAAAAAATGTTGCTTTTGTTTCACCTTGTCGTTATTTAAAAAAAAAAACTTAAACCGTTTTTGCATTTCTAGGAGCCAAAGTCGAAAAGAGACACTCACTGAATACATTTTCTTTATTATGAGAGCATATTGGGAATTTTTGGAAATCGTGCAGTTTAGCGAAAAGCCGACTTTAAAATAAAACAACTTACGGCGATATTGCATTATGATGTGACGTAATTAATCTCTCTCCCTTTTCATTGATATTTAAAGTTGATATTAAAACAGAATACAGACTGCCTAATTGATTTTTAGTTTCCTGTTTCTCTCTGTCTGTGTGTGTGTGTGTGTGTGTGTGTGTGTGTTAGAGGCAGGAAGACGGTGTGCTGTCAAATCTTTTCCAAAAAACATGTTGTTTCTAATTATGACTAATTGTTTTTGCCGTACCTTTTGCGCTGTAATTTGTCTTTTTATTCATTTATTTTAACCGAAACTAATTTACTATAGCTTTGTTTGACCATAGCGTCGAAATTTATTATTGGTTTTGTTGTTTTCTAGAATGTAATTTAACTATTTCTGGATATACGAACCGTTACCCCGTTTTGAAATGAAATATTTCCTTCTCTTCACTGAATTAATAGTTACATGGTTCTCACCAACCTGGCACTCAGGAAGGAACCTCTCACTTTCCGGCCTATAGTCTCATGTTCTACCGTTCAGTTAAGACCCATCATTGCTTCTTATTTCTGTTTTATCGAATATTGGAATGGTATGGACTGTGTAAAGCTGTCTTTCTTTATCGAATATTGGAATTGTATGGTATGGACAGTGTAAAGCTGTCTTTCTTTATCGAATATTGGAATGGTATGGACTGTGTAAAGCTGTCTTTAATATTGGAATGGTATGGACTGTGTAAAGCTGTCTTTATCGAATATTGGAATGGTATGGACTGTGTAAAGCTGTCTTTTTTCCTATTGGCTTTTTTGAGATAATCAACACCTGCATCTCTTTATTTTTAAAAAGATCTTCTTTTTTTTTTTTTCGGGGATTTATTTTGAGTACTTCATTGCTGTCACTCAGTGCATTGGAGGTTATAACATTGAAATTACACTAACGTTTTATAGTGCGAGATAAAAAAAATGGGTCCGTACTTAAGACAGTGCAAACGGTGTAGCTGCACAAGGCCCCTAGATTTTAGGGCTCCTCAGAAAAATAGGTCTTTAAAAAGATTTGTTTGGGGATTTATTATGTTACATAGAGAGAGATTATTGACCCATGCCATAAAGGACTTTATGTTAAATTAAACATCATAATTTTATGAATGTTTGTTTTGATTTGTTTGAAGATAATTTATTGATACAGTAGTAGTGTACCTCTTTTGACAGATTACCACCCATGCTCATAGGCTGATCTTTAGTTAGGACCCCCCTGGCCTTGACCTCCAGCCTCACCCTCCGTTCAATAGAATAAAGTGACATTAAGTCAGGTTAAATAACTTATATCATTGTATAATGTACTACACGTATAACGTACTACATGTATCAAATATCATATAAAGATATGAATCAATTACAGCCTTTTTTCTTTTATTCATTTTTAGAAAATAATAGAATTGTAATATTCAAGATATGGAAAAAATAATGCAAAAGTAGTGAATAATCATCCAAAATACTCATGTGTACACTCAATTAAACCATTTTTTTGCTCTCGGGCTCCACATCCTTCTAGGCCCCAAGGCTCAAGCCTACTCAGCTTAATGGTTAATTCGCCACTGAGTGCCTCCTCTTCACCCGAAAAAAGCAACATTTACTTTTTTTCATGTGTCCATATTATTCAATAATTACCTAAATTGAAATTTAAAATGAATGAATATTTATTTTTATTTTTCGAATAATGAGTTTATTTTTATTTTTGATGAAAAGTGGTCAGTTTGGCTGGGTTTTCTTTTTATTCCATTTCGTGAATACATCTGTTGCAAACTTTTTTTGACATTCTCTTTTAAAGCAGAAAAACAAATATTAAAAGCAGTGATGAAATGGGTTTTGTGAACTACCACTGAGTAAAAGTACCAGTGAGTAAAACGTGAAAACACAAAACATTATTCGTTTTTAAAAACCCAGGCCACATCATGCCTCTTCTTAATCAAGGAAAGAAGATTGGATGTTGTTTTAAAGATGGACTTTGGCCCCCTTTATGGCTTCTAATGTGTGCTCTGAAAACAGGCTTAATGTCATTAAATTACTTTTCAAAGTGTTTTATCCGTGATTAAAGATGAATTTAACAGAAACTACGCATTTATACGCAACGCATGGCTTCCTTCTGTATGTATCACAATGTGTCCGTCCACTTTCATTTTGTGTCTGAGAGATACTGAGGGTGAAAGAGAGAGTCATAGGAAAGTGAGAGGGTGGGTAGAGACAGAGAGGGGGAGAGTGCATATGTATGTGTAATAGAGAGCGAGTTACGATTTCGAAAGGTTTGAGAAGAATTATAATTTAACTAAAAAAAAGATTCACGGATATATTTTAATTTTATAAGATGATTTTTTTTTAAGAAAAGAAACTACTGAATTCTTTTCATTCCATTGTTTGAATTGGTGGGTAGGAAATATTTTTATCAGCAAAATTGTTACCTTTTTTTCTTTCATCCCTAATATAAGTGTTACAGGTTTTTGACAGATTTTAAAAAATGAGCATACATAATAATATGAGACCGGGAAAAATGCCTTTGTATTAAATAATATAGCCTTTTTAATGTTCACATGTCAGTTTGTAGCTTTGTTGCCAATAAAATGTAGCGTTCTAACTCTGAAAAATAAATGAAATAATGGAACAATATCTTACATTTTACATCGAAAAACTCTTCAGATGTCCTAGTAAAAATAATGAAAGAACTGATAATTTTGTATTAAAAATGTGGAGGAGCCTGGAAAATGTAGAGAAAAACAATTCTCTCTCTCTCTCTCTCTCTCTCTCTCTCTCTCTCAGGATCAAAGATTTGATCTGTTCATTTTAACTGAAACTAATCAATACTCATTGCTTTGCTAACAGTATACCTAAAGCTGTGTTCTGTGTCAGTGTGTTTGCACAGTAATTTGAAAGGTTAATACAAGGTATTGCTAATTAAAATTCTTGCATCAATTTTGGGTAAAAGACTTAATTGACACATCAGCAACAGTAGCAGAAGTAGTTGTAGTTATATTATCAACAGCCAGCACCCTAACGAACACACACACAGAGGGAGGGGCAGAACAGCTACTTTGTGTTCGTAATACCCCTACTTCTCTTTCTGTTTGTTGTCACAGACTGACTGACAGATCACAAATTATATTAGGGATTGGCTGCATTTGTCTCCATGGTGCAATTCTTTTAATTTTCTTACATCTGCCCTCCTCACATAGCAGACCACAAACATACCTAACAACACACTTATTACTCTCTGGATGTATTTTCCTGATTTGGGACCATCCCTACCTCTTTTCATAATGATCAACATCAAGCCTTTTTTTTAATTTGGAAGAAACAAATTCAAAGAGGTCAGAGTGACCTTGGAGTAAGATGCCAAAGAGTTCAGAGTGACCTTGGAGTAAAGATGATTGTAACGTTTTCTTTTCATCATTGTTCCTTTGGCCAATGCCCGTTCCCTTTGAAAGCAGAGATTTATATCTTTCAGCTACCATCTATCAGTGAGGCGCTGGAGGGCAAGGGGGCGGTAGGAGCGGGAACTGACAAGCCAAGGGGTGGGAGGGGCAGAGGATACACATTTTATTTTCAATGTATCATTTTTGACCGATTTACGGGGGGGGGTGCTTATGAAAAGTATGCTCTAAAAGGGGCCGGTAAAAGTTGGGGTAACACTGACAAGTAGATAAAATTACTCATCTTCTCAACGAGGGAGGGGCTCAGTTTGAAAACCCTCTGTGGTCCTGGGCGGCTTTCAAGTCGGAAACAAAAACGATGAAAGTGGTTACCATTTTCAAGAAAGGTGATGAGTTTGACAGATAAAATGATATCATCCAAAATTGTTACCAATTGCAATGACGACTGTCCCGAGAGGGAAGGTCAGCTCTGCTAAAGAGATTTCTCAAAACAAACAAAAATGACATATTTTGTATACACATAATTACAAAAGAATTCTATTTGATGGTATATTTCATATACATCTTCTATAAAAACCTTTTTTATTATTTTCATTTAAAAGGAAATTTTTTTATATTCCTAGAATATGAGTGCATCTTTGAATTCTTCGCATAGAACTCAACACTTAACCAAAATGTCTGAAATAAGAATTTGTTGAATATACAGTTTTAATTTTGCAATTTGGATTTTAATGAAATATTTATATTTAGTAGCTTCATTTTACTCATTCGACGGTATGTTTGAATGATTTTATATCTTCAGTGACAGATTGTCTACAGGCCAAGCCGCTAGGCTGAGCTTCAGTAAGCCCCCCGCGCCCGACCATATCCCCCTGCTCCACCCTTCATTGAATAGAATAAAGTGATGTTAAGACACACTAAATAATTTATATCGTTGTACTACATGTATAATGAACTACATGTATCAAATGTCGTAAACTTATTTGTATCAATCAATCTTTATTGTTATTGGATGAAGTATTGTAAAATTTGACTAATTTTTACCTTCATCCTTTAAAAACTAGTCAAATTTAATAAAAAATGATGTATTATTTGAATAACTACACAATTGAAATGTTATATGGATATTGGATAGAAATTCGCATCCAATCATGCCAATATAACAATTATTTACAATCTTCCCTATTTCTTCAGAATAGACGTTTACTTTAAGGACTCCCTGTATTGTAATTCAGACCTTCGTTGTTTTTTTTCTAAATACTCTCCCCTGTTCGGCATTTAAAATTTATCTGAAATCTTGATACACCTTGCAAAATAGACGTAGGAGTAGGTAGATACATCAAAAGACTCGATTGTTTGTATTATATCCTTGGCTAAGGTGATTTGGAAGATGTCCTTATTTCAATACCGTTTGGAGCTGTACATGCACGTACATGTAGCTAGGTTGTTTCTTGAAGATAGAGAAATATTTAACTGGATCTAAAAGAAAGAGATTACTTGTTGGTATGTGTATGCGTGCGGTTGTGTATGGTAGGTCAACGTGTTTCTTTAAATCTCTTAATGCCTCGAATAGTCATATCCTGGATAGATCTTTAAGACCTATTGACAATAGTCGTGGCTGTAGCCATTTCGAAATCGTACAAAAGGAAGGAATGAATAAGGATTAACGAAATTGTGATTTAACAGGTGAAAATAACTGCCAGGATCTCAAACGTAAAACCAATGTTTTGAAGATAAGGTGGCTGTCACGTGACCATCAACTAGTTAATGTGAACAAAATTACGGATTTTTGAATTTCTATGAGATGATGTTTTTTTAGAGAATGACTATAAGAATTCATATCAGTGGAAGAGTCCATCGTTTCAAATGGTGGGTAGGAGATATTTTTATCAGCAACATTGTTGCCTTTAAGTGGAAGAGCCCATTGTTTACGGACAGAGAAACATACAAAATCACACTTCATTATAAGTAGATGTTTTATCTGTTCTTATATTTGTTTTTAGGGCATAGAAAAGACTTAGTGTCTTTGAAATATTTTAAAGATCGTTTGTAATATTTCAATTGAGTATTATTAGCTTTAACCTTGAAGCTGAGTTATCCATTTTATTAGAGGCCTTTCTGTGCACAAAGGCTTTTAGAAAACTGTTTAAAAAAACACCAGATATCGCAAATTATATATCAAAATGACCAACTGAAGATACATCTAACGGATGTAATAGGGGTTGGCATTTAAGACGTGAACTTCTTGTTTATCATCCTGTGTAGTGTTTCTTTCTTGGGTTCGTTTCACGTCTAAAAGTTTTAGAAATTTTGATTAAGCTAAATTCCTTAAGTCATTTTTAAGCATCTTAAGTAAAAAAGAGTTTACTGTTTTATGTGAAAGGGAATTTCAATATGAAAGGGGTCTTGATGTTAGGAATCTGTCTCTAATACCACGATGGTGGTGGATTTGGTATTATGACTGTGAGTTTACTGTGAGTATCTGTGTCCACCTCTCCAATGTTATGTGTTGTAAATGTGTTCAGGTCACAAGTTACAGAAAATAAATTCAATGTGCAAATTTAAGATTTATAAATGGAGTTGTTTACAAGTGTTTCTCATATGTTGGCATTTTTTTTACCTCTGTCAACGAAGATGTATATGTATTCGGTCGCGTCTTTCCGTCTGTCTTTCCGTCTGTCCACAAGATATCTCCGAAAGTATTCAATGGATTTCAATGAAATTTTGTGGAAGGGTGGGCAATGGAGTAAAGAGGATTTGGTTAAATTTTGGGGTGGATACAGGAATTCTTTCTGGTTGAGAGATTTTTCCGTTTTTTCCCATACATTTATGTTAACGCTCACAACTGTCCACATAATATCTCCAAAAGTTCTATTTGGATTTCTATAAAATTTCGTGGAAAGGCAGACAATAGGCTACATAAGAAGTGATTCAATTCTGGGGCGGATACATGCTCAATTACTTCCCTGCGTCGTAGTAATATGTCTACACCACATAATATCGCCAAAAGTCCATGTCTGTTCACACGATATCTCCAAATGTTCTCAATGAATTTCAATTACATTTTGTGGAAGGGTAGGCAATGGGCTACAGAATAAGTTATTAAATTTGGGGGCAGATCCATGCACAATTATTTCCCCTGGCAATAGCGTTGGCAGAGGTATGCGTACTCTGAGTGCTTTACAGTTTAGAGAGTGAAGGGAAGAAAGGTGGTTAGAAATCCATCCATTTGTTTTTTTTAATGTCGGAAGCAAGACATCAATGTTATTGTTGTTCGAGTAACAGATGTTTTCAAAGGATAAACAAATAAATGAAACAAATATCACCCTGCGTATGTCCTGATGTGTTAGATGTTACTAACATGAATTACAGGTCGCCCTGATTTTACGCCGATTGATAATAACGCCGCTTTGAAATTTGCCCAATCTTTTTCTTCTTTTTAGTAATTAAAGTTATTATTTATTTATTTTACATATTAGAATAACAAATTAGTATTATATGTATTAGTAAAAACTTATATTAACATGCTTATATAATGGATTTATTTTGCGCCGATTTCGTTTACGCCGTCTCTTCTAGGAACGCCTCCGCCGGCGTAAAAGTCAGGCCAGCCTGTATTATATTATTATATATAAGTAAGTATCTTTTTGTGGTATTTGAATGTTGGTGTCCAAGGTACGGACCCTACCTGTCTCACCCTAGTTATCTAGTTAATATTTTATTCGCTTTATCTCAGCGATACTTTTTACAGTAATAGCATTTCCGAGGTTGTAGAAAATTTCCGGATCATATTGCTGAGTATATTTGTGCGCACACACACACACACTAACACACACACACACACACACTAACACACACACACGTAGTATAACCCTTGCAGTAAAAAAAATGACGGCATTATGAAATTGATATTTTGTTAAGTCCTTACTAGACCAACTAGAAAAATGTAATGAATTAGGCAAACATATTTCATTTCAGTAGTCAATGAATGAAACTTTATCAGCATACTCTAAGTGCCGTGCAACTCCCCACCCCGGCAACTAAATTTTGAGAGTCCATCTCTACTCTCTCCTCCCTAATAGTTGGGGGGGGGGGCGTGGACAACTACAGATTTCTCAAATTGAAATTAGCGGATAAAGAATGCAAGGGGGAGAACTTGGTTAAAGTAGTAGTTTAATTAATTGTATCCGCTAATTTCAGCGATTTTAAAGTTTGGTACCAGCAAAAGACTTTCCAGTTAAATTTTTCTTCGAAAACAAAAGAATGTTCTTGTTCCTGTACGTTTTTACTTCCCATGTGCCTCCACCCCACCCCTACTATTAATCTTTCTCAAACGACTTTTGTTCAGATCCTACTAAATTGTGTCGGTAGCCATAATTTCATACCCCCTCCCCCATCGCTTATCAAATTATGACAGATTTTGCAACACCCTGTTTATTCCGACCCCCCTATTAAATTGTGACAGATTTTCCACCCCGCTCCCCGGCAATTAAGCACCTAACAGTACTGATATACGTACTAATCACCACTTTTTCTTTTTCTTTGGGAGGTGTTACAGACAAAAAATAAACATATAAATACACGTGGGGTATTATTTATTAGTAGATATTGTGATGCTACACATGCATCATTCATGAGACAGGACGGTAATTTCATGAATGAGGTTTCCTCAGTTTTCAAGTT
Organism: Architeuthis dux; assembly: GCA_006491835.1. NCBI lineage: Eukaryota > Metazoa > Mollusca > Cephalopoda > Oegopsida > Architeuthidae > Architeuthis > Architeuthis dux. The sequence goes on along the minus strand of VCCN01002970.1, from coordinate 1,086,955 downwards.
GGTATGGCTAGCTGGCTATGTATCACGCGTACAGGCCGCACAAATGGAGTAGAGGGCTGAAAATTGTAACATTTACCCCTTGTTATAAGTCTAGAAAAAAACTCCTCCCCATAATAGGTTTTTAGTGTGTGTGTGGGGGGGGGGTTCTATTTGCAATGTAAGTTTATGCTAAATCGATCCCTTAGTTTGTGTCCGACAGCATTCACACTGGTTTTGTTTTTTTTAAATTTGGACTTTTTTTTAGTGATCACTGCGCAACAAAAGGTGAGAGAAATAACTTATTCATTGATCATCCCTTTTTTCCAATTTTTAAAAATTGATTATCCCAAGACGGCATGCTGCCAAAACACGTTGATCACTTGTCGGTTTCTATTGAGTGACTAACCAGACCTTATTAATCGGTTTCTCAATATAATACAAATACAATTATTTGTTGCTAACGAACGATTATCTTTATCGTCTAGAGATAATAAAAAAACAAGAAAAGATTAACCGAACAGATTTGAGATTGTCAATGCAATGTACTTTTTATTGAACTGAAATTCCCCTCTAATTAAATCTTTGACAGGTGTTAAGTACGTTACAGATTACTTTTTACTGAAATTTCTACCTATAAATATACAGTATAAATAAGTCTGCGGCATCAGGCGTCCCTGCCCATTACATTGTCTCCACGCTCCTCTGTCTTGCGATATGTGACAATTGACTTGAAGGCGACAAACGAATATTTTACTCGTAGTTAGGAGGAGAGGAGATTGATTCATACCTTTTTCCCAAGGGCATTAGTGCGAAGTGAACGTGAATTGCCTCAGCCGGAGTTTGAACTCGGCTCGCTGATTCCATTTTCCGTGCAGTTAACCGCTTGGACACCGGCACTTCTGCCTACGAAAGCGGTTAAATTTGCATATTCGTTCTTCCTCGACTCTCCGAGATGAGTAATCTTTGCATCAATTCAATCAACCAATCAGATGCTTCCTTCTTTGGGTTCGGCTCTTGATTTTAGCTTTGTGCCTTTTCCATATTGAGGAGAGCAGTGACGGATTATCTACCACCCCCGACCATGCCCCAGCCTTCATAGTGCGAAGTCATGTTAAGTAACTTATATCGTGTAATCCCAGACCTACCAAGTCTCTCGCATTTTGATTATCTTGGTTTTCAATACACTGGAATACCTGTTTTAGAGCTTCTAGAATTGAAAATATTCTTAGGCCCCCAACCAGGGGGGGGGG
>VCCN01002970.1:1034812-1050352 GCA_006491835.1 Architeuthis dux | reverse complement strand
GAAAGAAACCTATGTTGACAGTTTTGGTAACAGTTCTGGTTGCCGGTTTCTAATATGTTATATCTATCTGTCTGTCTGTCTGTCTGTCTGTCTGTCCCCTTCCCTACAGAATTATCACTCTGGAATTGTCTGGTTCTTCATTACTATTTCTCTAACAATGAAAAAGAAATTTTGTCATTGCAAAAGGTGATGATGCATTGATACTATGTGACCCATGTAGATGTAAATATGCGTTCATCTCTCTCTTTGTGTCTATCTTTTCCTGTCTAATTGACCATAGTATCATTTTCTGTATATTCTCTTGGTTAGCTCTGTGGTTAGCTCCCAGGAGACTTGCAGGATATTCGAAATTAATAATTCCAGGCAATTGTAATTCAATGAAAACAAAATTTGCCAACATGGAATTAACTGAGCTTTGGATATCAGTAAAAGATTAATATCCTCTGCTAAATCTCAGCAAATCCTAATTTCATTTGGAGCTGAAAGGCAACAGAGCAGGAAAGGGGCATTGGAAACAGGGGGGTGGGGCGAGAGAGGCAAGGGGCAAAAAGTACAAATCGATACCCCTGACGCATAAAGTTGTACATCTGAAAAGCTAATTTTATAGTAGAGCTGTTTGAAATTCATATATTTTCCGTTTTTCTCATTTAAAGAATTCTGTTAACTTTCTAAAATAATTTATCCATTTAATTATCATTATTAGATGAGATATTGTAACCAAGTTTTTATTAATTTTGCATAGTTTTTTTACCTTCATCTTAATTTTTAGTTGTCTTTATACTACTATCAATTCGGACCGCTATTTATTCGTTGCTGTAGAAACAAACGGCCGAATTGATATGATGAAGGTAAAAAACCTAGTCAAAATTAATAAAAATTTGGTTAAATAATTTAATCGCAACAATCAAAATAAATTCATTGTGAAACAAAAAAACTTCAAACCATTGAACTTCAAACATTAATCAATCAAGTACTTTTAGATTCTTTTGTACAATTATATTTTTGGTCATGAAATAAAAGCTTAAATTTTTAAAAAGATTTATTAAAATCTAATTTCCCTGTATCATTTTTGACTGACTTTATGCCCCCCCCCCTAAATATATGTACCTCAAAAAACAAATCTCAAGAAATTAACATTAAATCCAAAACTGATTGTTGTTTCTTATTCACAAGGTTTATCTCTTTCTGGGAAACTACATTTCTTCATATTCTGTTGGTGGGTGATAATAACACAATTTTTCATATAACAGCTCCTATAATTTGTGAACATGGATTCAAGTTTGCAAGTTTAGTATTTTATAAAAGGTAAATATCTCATCCTGGCTACTTTAAATAGATCTGTGCAGAACCCAATAATTCATAATAATTCAATGTTAAACAGATTTGATAAAAAAAGGAAATTTTGCATGTCTTTTGTCTGTAATCTTCAATTAGTGAACGGTTTCGGTGGGAAGTAATTTTATTTCAAAAGTAAAAATCTAATCGTGATGAAAATGATATAAAAATATTTTTGCAATATGACAAGTGATCAAACATTGATAAATTTCTATAGGAAAATAATTAACAATGAATTTCAATTCAATTATACATAATTAGTAATTTCCAACTTATTTCTATTAGATTACTAGAGAACCCCATAACCCGTAGAGTCACCCTTTGAGAGAAAATTAGTACAATCTGATGTGACCAAAATGTACCCAGATTTTGTATGCATTTATAAGTAAAAAATAAGGCACACTTAGCATTTATTTCTCCCTTGACAAATCGATCATTATAATATAGATATGGGTGAGTGCGTATGGATACCACACACTATTATTATTAAGTTGCAAATCACCCAGATTTTTTTTGCATTTTTTATGTTAGTGTATTTTAGAGGTACCACAATTCAATACATCTGGCTACAATGCAACGTTTGGGCTACTTAGAAGTCAGACTTTTAGTATTATATAGATTTGCAGTGCAGTTCTATTGTAAATTATTGGTAATGATGGAATGTATATCTAATAAAACATAATGACCCCATCCAAGAAAAATAATAAATAATTTGCAATATGATATATTTGAAGAGTAATCTTTAAAATCCTGAAATATAAATAAGAAAGGTTTTTAAAAAAAGTGTAGATGAGTCAGATGAGTGAATCTTTCAACATACTCTCTAACTGCAGTGGCCCAGTTACCTGTGCATAAATTTGCAAGCAGGTCACCAGTGGGAGTCATGCAGTAGGTAATTTTGCACAGGTGAAATGTATTTGATGTCTTTGTAGATGCAGGTTGGAGATGTTACCAACTAGCTGCTTTATTGTAGTGGCACATTTCACTGCAGCCAATTCTTTGAAGTTTATAGTCAATAAATTGTTTTACTGATTGCATACAGCTTGTTCTATGTCACTCTGTTCATATCTATCCTTTACGCTTAGTTCATATTATTTAATAAGAAGTGTTTTGCACATCTCAGAATGTCACAAATTAGTTTAGCTATTATTTATCCTATGGAGATATCTACTTATATAATGAACAGTGTGTGACTTTTTCAGTTTCTCTGTCTGTAACAATGGACAATTTTGTTGATAAAAATATCTCCTATCCACTATTTGAAACAGTGGACTCTTCCACTGAAATGAGTTCAGTAGGATTTTCTTCTAAAAGAAGTCATCTCATATAAATTCAAATGCATCCATGAATTTTTTCAAGGGGATCAATTAGTCTACTTATATAATGAACAGTGTGATTTTTTCCTGTTTGTTTCTCTGTCCGTAACAATGGACTCTTCCACTTACAGTAACTATTTTGCTACTACCTACAGCCCCCCCCCCTCCACCCACATTGTCTCTTTCACTGAAACAAATTCAAATATAGGAATTCAAATATACCCGTGAATGTTTTTCATGGGGATTAACTAGTATTGATGTGTGTGTATGTGTGTGTGTGTGTGTGTGTGTGTGTCTATCAGCACCAGTTGTTATATGTTGGTCAGCCATTGATTATCAGTTCTATTCACACTGGATACTCTTTAGATATGTGGCCTTGTGCCAAAATAGATTTGTAAATTTCTGTCTTTTTTTAATAGCATTCTCTTTGGTGGCTGAGATAGTTTTGCATCTTCCACTGATGTCAGTCGTCAGTGTTCAAGCTCAAATGAAAGTCAGGATTTTAAATGCTGATTTTCATGGCAAGTAGGTTATTTTCAATTAAAAGATTGGTGCAACGCAATCTTCTTAATTTCATAATAGTCAGTACATTTATGCAATGGTGAATGCCAACAAGTAGAGTGTTTGAATCTAAATGCTGGTCCAGGATTCCAAATGCTTGTTTAAAACTAGGCTGGATCTGCTCTTTCTTTATGAGATTGAAGAAGAAAAAAAAATAAGAAGAAAAAAAAATAATAATAAGAAAAAATAATAAGAAGAAAAAATAATAAGAAAAAAAATAAAATCCCAGGGTTCATTAGTTCAACTAGTATTGGTATAATTTTCTTATCTTTTTGTCTAATATCAAATTGTAGTACCTGTTTTAGTCACGTTTAAAGTTAATCAATACATAGAGCAGCTTTAAATTGTGATTTGAAAACAAGATGGTTCCTTTGAAAATTCCTGGCTGCAGATTCACATTCAATTAAACAACATTCTACCCCTTAAATCCACTTAAAGGAAATGCACTTAAAGGAAACAATTTTGTTGATAAAAATATCTCCTATCCACTATTTGAAACAGTGGACTCTTCCACTGAAATGAGTTCAGTAGGACTTTCTTCTAAAAAAAGTCATCTCATATAAATTCAAATGCATCCATGAATTTTTATTATTATTTTATTTATGGGCCCCCATAATGTATTATGCTATGGGGTGGATCCAGGATTTGGAGCAAGGAGGTGGGTCAAATTTTTTTTTCTACCTCAATCTGTCTAATTTGGATATGATAATTTTTTGTTTTTAAAGTTAATTTATGATTACTTAGGATTATTTGGGTCTTTTAATTGTAAAATTTCCTTATCTAAATATTTAAAAAAAATGTCTTTAATAATGCTTTGCCCAAACAGGGTGGAGGTGTCCGGACCCCCTGCTTGCCTGCTCTGGATCCACACCTGATTCTGCTAACAGAATAACAAAAATGTAGACAGATATTGTCTTTTACTAGTTTGATGCTTTATTCTGTGTCTATGCAAATATATTTATGCATTCCTTTAACATAACATCAAGGAAAAAATGAAACCTTCTTCTGAAAATTCCAGGCATTTGAGGTATTCAATTAAAATGGGTGAAGCTCTATTTTTAACATCGACATCTTCAAGTTGGAAATTAGTTCTTTATAGAATTATATAGAATTGCTTTTTTTCTTTTTAATAAAATTTTATCTTTTTTTTCATTGTCAAATTAAGCTACATCTAGCACAAGGCCACTTTTTTAAAGCATACAGTAAGGGCTGAACTCACTTTCAATGGCTTGTGAAACAAGTATGCTAACTACAAATTTGGTAAATGGCAATAAAATAGAGAACTTCTTCAGGAGGATAAAACTTCATTCAGGCTTCATTGACTTTCTTATAACTTTATTTCTTCACTGTTCCATGTTAAATGTGGATTGAACAAAATAAAATTATCCCCAAATAAGATAATGATGAATTATAGAATTATTTCAACTTTAGCAGCGTGTTACTATTAAAATCTACTTATATAATGAACCTTTTCTGTTTCTCTGTCCGTAACAACGGACTCTTCCACTTAAATGTAACAATTTTGCTGATGATAAAAATATTTCCTTGAAACTATGGACTCTTCCACTGAAATGAATTCAGTAGTTTCTTTTCTAAAGAAAACATCTCATAGAAATTCCGATATATCTGTGAGTTTATTCATAGAGATTATCTAGTCTTTTGGTATTTATTATGATTAGCCTACTTTGGGATTAAACCATTTTGAGAGAGAGGAACAAAACACACTGACAATGGCCTGCAAGACTTGGACACAATCCATTGCTCAAGTATTCTAAAAAAGAAAAAAGAAAAAATGTGTTGGACTAAACTAAATTTGCACCCAGTGAGGTACAAACTCAGTATACTTGTTAATCAAACTCGCCAACCAGGGCCTCTGAGAGGAATTTTATCAGGGTGCACAACGTTTTTTTGGGGCCCCTTCCTTCCTCCATTTCTGATTCTGTTTTTGGCACACTGTAGGGAAGGTGGTCCCGATTGTAAAGTTCCACACCCGTGCACACTCAATGTTAAAAAACGGCACACAAATGAAAACAACTTAACGATTTTATGTATTTACTTCTGTTCTTCTTTCATGATTTCTCTTATTTCTTTTTAAAAAATTTTTTAATTTGTGCGCCGTTTTTTAACATCGAGTGAGCGAGGGTGTAAAACTTTACAATTTACAATCGGGACCACCTTTCCTACATTGTGCCCTGTTTTTTATCCAGTTCAATATATGCAAACATTTTCTGAGATCCTAGGAAATTCCTGGGCCCGTTTTGACTCCTGGGCCCCCTTTAGACCCCCGGGCTTGGGAAGTATATACCCCTGCCTCCCCTCTCTTATGCCTTGACGCTAACTACTACAAAGCCTTAGTCTTTAATGCAGTACGTGCGGACGTGTGATTGCGATGGTCACTTGAGGGTAACTATGTACATATGCAGCACATACACAACGCATACAGATCTATTAGTTAAAATGAAAAGCCAAGCTAGGAAGAAATGTTTATATATATGTATATATATAAATGTGTTATTCCTCGCCTTGTCGTCCACGGTGAAGGATGAAAGAACGCAAGAGTGAGGTAATGCTACACGTATTCAGAGGTGTGTCTCTCTCTCTGGCATGTCTAATAGAGGTGGGCCAGTAGCCTGCCCTACCTGCTTAGTTATCTCTATCTACCTTTACTTATCTCACCTACCCCTACGTCCCCTGATTGCTAACAAAGAGAAGAGTCTAGAGTGGAGAGCTGGTTAGTGATGGAGGCGGTTAGAGTAAAAGGGGTGGCAGTAGGTCGGGTGGGTGACGCTCGGTGGCAGAACTTTTTTTCTACTGTTCTCTCTACTCTGTCATCACAATTAGTTTGTGTGCGTGTCTCTCCCTCTCTCCCTCTCTCTCTCTCTCCCTCTCTCTCTCTCTCTCTGTATGGCTTGGTGCGACCGGTGGTTCGATGGACGTGGTGGATGCAATCTAGCTAAGGTAGGAACAGGATGTTGGTAGGCCGACTTGATGGCTGGTTGGTTACAACCATACTGTGATCAGATGTTTTGTTCCCGGGTAGCAACTCTCACCCCCCACCATCCACATCCTCATCCTCCTTCCTTTTCTTCTTCTTCTTCTTTTTCTTCTTCTTCTTCGTCCCACTTCTCCACTCTTCTTTGCCTCTTCCGTCCCTCCTTTTATCATCATCTATACGTATTCTTCTCCTTTTCTACACCTGTTGCTGCTACTCCGTCCGTCCATTTTCGTCTTTCTACTTTCGATCTTTCTCTCTGCTCTCTGCTCTCTGCTCTCTCTCTACATTCCACGTATTAATTCATTCTTTTTGTGATTCTTCTTTTTTCTTCTTCTTCACTTCATCTTTATCTTTCACCTCCCCCCCCATTCTTTCACCTCTTCTTTCTTTCTCTTTCTCTTTCGCACAATTCCATCTTCTACTTTTTTCTTCGTTGTCTCCCACCTCGTTTTTTTCTTTTTTCATTTGACCCCCACCCCACTCCGGGCCTTCTTCCCAACTCTCTCTCTCTCTCTCTCTCTCTCTCTCCATGTCCACACTTTCCTTTCTCTTTTCAACGCTCTTCATCAGAATTCCTCCCATTCCCTTCCCTTTCTCTCTCCCCTCCCCCCTCACACCTCTCTTTTCGTTTGTCATTGGTTGTTATCGACTCTTACAGCTGGAGATGAACTTTGTCCCCTCAAGTAGTACATACTCGCCCATGTAGACTCCATCTGACCGGCCAGCCATCCCATGTCCCCCATAAGCCAGAACCAAAGCCGTTGCTCCCCCTGCTGATTTGCTGCTACGGATCTCATCAGATCTTTCCATCCTCACTCTCCTCCCTCTTGTGACTCTCCCTCTTCGTCCTTCTTTGTTCTCCTTTTACGTCCACTCTCCTACAACCAACACCCAGATAATTATCTTTCTTCTCCTCCTCCTCCTCCCACCCTCTTTTCTTGTAGACAATCCCTTCTCATTACAACATATGTATTGCTGCCTGGTTACATCTATAGTATTAACCTCCCCCTCCCCCTCCTCCTTCTCACAAGATAAAGTCTCGTAAATATTTGGTTACATGACTTAAACTGGCATCTTTAAGTTTACATGTCCCTCCCTCTCCTCCTCCTCTCCCCCCTCTCTCTGTATCACCAAGTTTTTTTTATTTGTATCTTATTCGTTTCTTTTTACTCAGTCGTTCACAACCCTTTCCCCTCTCTCTCATTTTCTCTTACCTTTGGGAATAACTGCCTTAATTGGATGTTTTTATATTTTTTTCCTTAACTTTTTTTTCGTTTTCATATTTTCGATCCTTCTTTTCTTTTCTCTCTCAATCCTTTCATTTTCCTTCTTCCTTTTTTCTCTCTCTCTCTCTCTTTCCATTGCTTGTTTCTTTTTTCCTACTTTGTATTCTTTTCCCTTTCTTTCTCCTTTCTGATTTTTTTTATTTTCTTCTTTTCTCTCTATTTTTCTTTCTGTCCCTATTTTCTACCTCTCTTGTCTTCTTTTCCCCTTTTCCCTTTTCTTAGTGCTCTCTTTCGCCCTCTTCCTTTTTGGACATTTCAAACTTTTTCTATTCGCTTTCTTCATTAATTCTTTACTTTCAGTACGTCTTTCATTCATTCAGTCTTTCTGCCCTACTCTCTCCCCCTCTCCCTTTTCTTTCCTTCACTATTCCTTCAAATCTCACCTCGGGTGTTCTTCTTTCTTTGTCCTTCCTCTTTAACTTCTTTCTTTCCCTTTTTTCTCTTCTCCTCTCTCTCTTCCTTTCTCTCCTTTTCTTTCCTTTTCTCTCCTTTTCTTTTATTCATTCTTTCCTCATTCCCCATGGCTGACGACATCACCTTATCTAACAAACATTTCATCCATTTTCATTCGGTTTTTACTCATGGCAATTGAAATTCTAAAAATTTGTTTATTTTCATTTTTTATTTCTTTCCATCAGCCGACATAGATTGTTTCTCATACATAAACTATTGTTTACTTACAACATACACACACCGACCGCACACACACATACACCAACAGAGAGAGAGAGAGAGAGAGAGAGAGAGAGAGAGAGAGAGAGAGAGAGAGAGAGAGAGAGAGACACACACACACACACGCGCGTTTTATGTATGTAGGTACATATGTACACGCATACCTACGGAAATTAATTATTTTGTATTATACATTTAAAAAAAGAAATAATAAACACAAACATTAATATACGTAATAATAATATCAACAGGTCTACTTATTCACTCAATAGAAAACGTCATGTTACCAACATCTTTTGGCAGCATGCCGTGTTGGGGGTGATCAATCACAAAATTGATAAAAGGGGTGATCAATGGATAAGTTACTTCTCTCACCTTTTGTTAGATCACGAAAAAGTCTGAATTTTGGAAAAACAAGCGGACACAAACCAAAGGATCAATTTAGCACAAACTAAAAACCTATTTGGGGGAATTTTAAAAAACAAAAAAAATGTTTTTTATAGATATAATAAGGAGTAAATGTTTAAATTTTCATCCCTCTAGCTCCGTTGGTGCGGTCTGTATGCGTGATACGTACATACATGCATAGAAGGCCAGCCAGTCAGCCGGGCCAGCTCAAAAAAACGAAGAAACCTATTTTGACAGTTTTGGTGACGGTTTCTAATACGTAATAATAATATCAATTCAGTGGAATTTTAAATATCCTTGTTCCTTCCTATCTATCTATCTATCTATCTATCTATCTATCTATCTATATCTGGTTGTGTTCATTTTAGTCATGTGATTACAGCAACCAGGCTGTAGCCATGGTAACAAGCGTTTCAAACACAACTTTGGGGGGACTGCTGCGGGGGTAGGGGAAGAGTCCCCAACACCCTATTTCAATACTTTCTTTTAGAAAAATTTAGAATTCAGATTTTAGTGAATAGTAATCATTAGTGGCGGGGGGGGGATAACTGAAATAACAAATTTAAATGGACTGATATTTGCTTCAAGTTAGGGAAGACCATCGACCCCTTCATGGAATCCTTGTACCCTCATCGACCCCCTAGCAGGGCTGCCAAAATAAAGATATCAAACGTACCAATACCACATTCTAAAATGTACCAAATCTTCCAAAAACGTACCAAATCCAGTGTATATAATTATATATCAAAATTGGGAGATTAACAAAAAATCAATAGTAAAATACAAAGTAACCAAGAATATATGTCAAAAGATGTAAAATGTCCAAATATCCAGTAGCCGCTGATCGACAGCCTTTCAACCCCCTGGTATTTATAAACCCCTTTGACACCCAGGGGTCAATATCGACTACTTTGGCGACCTCTGAGTTACGGAGATTGGATGAGCATGGTTAACTGGTGTTGGCCAGTTTTTAAATGTGATGTATATTTCAAGAAATTTAAAATGTCTCAAACAAAATAACTTGTTAGAAACAGTCAACTAAAAATTGTCAACATAGGTTTCTTCACTTTTCAAGTGGGTCTGGCTTGCTGGCTGGTTATGTATGTATGTATCACACGTACAGGTCGCATCAATGGAGCTAGAGTGCTGAAAATTTCAACATTTACTCCTTGTTATATCTAGAAAAAACGCTTTCTTTTTTTTTACCCCCCCCCCCAATAGGTTTTTAATAAGGGGTTCAATTTATAATGTAAGTTTATGCTAAATTGATCCTTTAGTTCGTGTCCAGCAGCATTCACGTTTATATTTTGAAAATTCAAACTTTTTTTTAGTGATGAAGTAACTTATTCATTGATCACCCCTTTTTTCAATTTTGTACTTGATCACCCCCAACATGCCATGCTGCCAAAAGATGTTGGTTATGTGACGGTTTCTATTGTGTGACTAACCAGACCTGTTTATATCATTTTCAATTTGTCAACTTTTATGATTAAATTTTAGATTTTGTGATATGGTGTAGAGAGACAGAAACATGCAAACGTATGTATGTGTAAAGATTTGTTATAATTTTCACTCTTGATCTAGAGCAGTGGTTTCTAAAGTTTGAAAACTCGAGGACCCTTTCTATAGAGGGAGTATTCTGGTGAATCCTGATTTTTAGCATTTAGTTTTTACACAGTAATTAATGAACTACAATAATAAACAACTTTTGACCTTCCAAATATTTTTTATCTTTAAAAATCATTTTTATTTTAAATGGATTGCATTTATTCAAATCCTTATATATGGTACAGGTCTGTGTACAATAGTTATGTTTTTCAATAGCTGTACAATGCACGATTCACCCAGTGGAGCCCACTGAAGGGGGGATCCGTTGCAGAGCTTCTGGTGAAGAGTGTCAGATTAGGCGGATCTTCTGTCCAGTGTGGCACAGTTTAAATTCATGGTGTTAATTTAAATTTTCAACTGCCCATCCCCGCTCTCGAGCCATATCGAAAGAGACAAACTCCAGCTATGAGGATATGTCACACCAGTGCAGAGTGCCCAAATGAAGAAATCTGTTGACAAACCCATTCAACATCAGCCATTTTGCTTTTCTTCACCCTTCTTTTATTCTGCCATCAACTTTCTTCTTCTTTCTTTATTCTTGCTTTCCTCTTCTTCTTTTTTTCTCTCTCTCTCCACTCACCTTCCTTTTCTTCTTCTCTCTTTCTCTCTCTCTCTCTCCTCACTCAGCCTCCTTTTCTTTCTCTCTCACTTTTCTTCTTTTCTTCCTCCTTTTCTTTCATTTTCTCCCTCTCGCTCCAATCCCCACCTTCTAAAATACTTCTTGTTAAATCTTATGTTCACTGGGTAAGGGTAATCTGGAGATAAAATTGTGAATTTTCAGAGTCTTAAGTCATCTATATTATGAATTGCAACATGTCATTCTGTCTGTCACATAATAAACAGAAAGAGAGGAAGGGGGTAATGTGAACACATAAACACAAAATTGGCTGGTGCTAAGCAAGTTCTGCTGTGTGTTTACTTGTGTTTGCTGGTTGCTGGTAATATTACTGCTGCTACTGTTGTTGAAGTGTCAATTTTGTTTTTTACCCAATTTACTTTAAAAGGGTTGGGGTGAGGAGGTTGGAGGGTTAATGTAAGGAGGAGAGGGGAGAAAGAGAGATAGAGGGAGTTTTTTCAGATACTATAAATGTTCTACATTTCCACCCCATGGCATACGTTTATCAAAGCAATTGGTATTTTACTAGTTTACTTTAGTTTAGATATAATAAGGAGTAAGATTTGAGGTTCGGGATATTTTCCCACTTTTCATTGCCTCCCTGAGAGCTGTTTTTCATTGACATTTAACATTTTAAGTTTGTGTTCTCAATTTCCTAATGAATTTTAAATTACTGTATATTTCAGCAGATAATGCGACCTTCAGATAAGACAAGACCCCAATTTCAGTCTGAATTTCATGGTTTTAGCTCACTGTTTAGTCACTGTTTTTATATCTGGCCTATAAGCTGGTCCCATTTTGTTTTTTCTTTTAATGCTTCAAATATTGTCTTATATATCTTATATATACAGTATATTCATTTTTGATGCAAGATATCCTTAACAGCAACAAAAAATTATGCTTCTGATAATCTGGTTGTAATCTAGTACAGTGGTACCTCTCATAGCGAAGGAGTCTTATAACAAAATCTCACTTAGTGAGAGGTCCCAATTGCAAAAACACATCTCTTAGGGAAAATTTTGTTTTCATTGAATTAAGATTGCCAGGCATTATTAACATTTTTGAATATCCCTTGGTGCCCCAGGGAGCCATGTTACACACTTTGGGAATCACTGCACTAAATTATGATAGGGTAGAATCCTGCTGCTGGGTGGGTAGGAGAGTCTCAATGTCATTGGTTCTCAAACTTTATTGTCTAAGCAATATATTTGACTTGCACGGCACACCAGCTGTAAAAATTAATGGAATTAGATGAAAACATTTCAGTAGTCAATGAACAAAACTTATATATCAGTATATAGATATATATATACTCATCACACCTTTTTCATTTCACCTGTCACTAAAATGGTTGAGATCTCACAAACTCGAGTGATAAAATCACTAGATATGCAACTCAGTGGCGGAAGCAAGACACATGTAATACCCATACAGGAAACTTTCAAGGCCCCAAATACATGTTTGGTCATTAGTGTCATCCGAGCTCCATTCCTCCTATTTTGAGCCTCATCAGCCACTTTTCAGCCTGACCGGCTGACATCATCATCATCATCATCATCATCATCATCATCATCATTATTACCCCTCTTCCATTACCTCCCTTCCATTATCCCCCTTCCATTACCCACTTCCATTGCCTTCATCACCCTAACAACATCCTGTCATCAACAAATTGCAAATGAATTTATAACAAATAAACATGCCAACATCCTCGATTGTCTTCTTACTTCCATGAAATTCCACCCCATCCATATTATTATTATTTGTTGATTTTTCACACCAGCCGTGACTGGTGGCTTTCACTGGAGATCAAGTGACATCAAGTCTCCAGGACTCTCCTTAGTATTCTAGCTTGATTTCAGGTTTTTTGGGATCGGTCCTAGTGCTGCAACCACAATTGGCACTACTGTCACCCTCATATTCCACAACTTCCTCAGCTTTCTGGCAAGGCAAGGTCTTTTGTTTATAATTTATTCATTGTAACTTTAAAACATTCTCTCATAAAGGGAAATCATTGCTACTATTTTATTATTCAGTCATACAACAATCAGTTTTTCCAGGAGAAAGTGTTTTAGTAACTTTGAAAATTTGTTAGTTAAAAAAAAAACAACCGATTTTTTATCGAATGTAAGTAACTTCGAACAATTCAGATGATGATGATGTCAATAATTTCATGTCGATCTTGATAATGTTAAATATTACAAAAAATCTTTAACAAAAGTTATACGTAAAATGTTTTTAAATATGCTATTCTAAATATTTCTGTCTGAATTTCTGAAAATAGGAATTGTCATTATTATACACTGATTTATTTGTGTCTTCATCTTGGTTGTTATAGTCACAATGTTTTGGCCATTGTACCCTCCAACCTTCTTCAGGTGTCTCTTGTAGTCGGTAACTTTCTGGGAATTTCAAACCAAACCCTTTATTCAATAATAACCAAGATGGAGACACTTTCGGAATAGATTAGTACATAATAATGCCAATTGTAATAACCTAATCACAGAAGCTCGATTGCCATAAAACTGAAGTTCAGAATGTTGAATGGTTTAATATCCTGAATGCTCGAAATCCTGGAAAAACAAAACAAAACAAAGATAGGCAACTTGAAATGCTGAATGGTCCTTTCTTTATACTGTATTAAAAAACCCCAAAAAACACTCGTTAGTTTTTAATTCTGAAGATACCCTTATGCTTGTTTTTGTTTATTTTCTAAAATCAGTTCCGACGAGGGTTGTATGGATTTAGTATTTATAATAATGAATTTATTATATAAACAACATTTCAGTGAATTTAAATTGACACAGGCTAATGTGTTTGGGGATTATGACCCACACCCTCTAAAACGTAATATAAAATAGACACCATTGATTTTATAAACACATAAATGTACTTAGTGACCAGACAAAACACTTGTACTAAACGACACTGTCAGTTTGAATTGAAGCCAAGAGAAAAGAACTGGCCACCATGTTACTTGATAAAAAATGGTCAGTCACGGTGCTTTTGCACTTAGCTAAGAAAGCATTTTATATCTCTTTCTATTTTTCTATTTTCTTCTTTGAATTATTTTCTCTATTCAGCCTCTTATTTCATCCTTCCCTAATTATTGAAAAAAAAAATGCTCAGCGACATTGTGTTTGTAATGTTTGAATTGTTAAACCTGAGACAGGAAAAAAGAAAAGAAAAGATGTTGTTTCTGGTTTTGGCTGTAGAATTTCGGCCTGTCAGCCACATCTCAATTGTAGGCAGCGGTCATAATTGCTACCTTCTTCTATCAATTTTCTGGAGAGAATTCACCTTCGAAGCCCTATCATTTTTTTTTTTTTTTTTTTTTTTTTGGCTATTACAGACGAAGAAGGAAAAACAATGAGAGAAACTTGTGACCGTTCCAACTTTCTCTTCTTCTCTTGCAAATGATTCTTTTCAGGAAGATTTCTTTGAATTACCAAACAGAAAAGAACAAAAAGAAGCCATAAAGAACCAAAGAAACCAACTTTGTGTCTTGGTGTCTTTAGCGTTGGATTTGAGATCTTGACGATCACTTTTAATTACAGATTCATAATTTGTTCTTTGATTATTTCATAGTGAGGGAAGAAACTGCAAAGAATAATGTTTGAATGAAGAGCAAAACATGTCAAGGTACTCTAGAGTTCAATCCTGAGTTGCGTACAGGTATGTGTACCTAAAAAAAACATGATACCTCAAAAAATACAAAGAAACTTATATGCTCTATAATTTTGGGAAAATAACATCAATTCCGAAACTGATTGTTGTTTTTAATTCACAAGGTTTATCTCTTTCTGGAAAACTACTAACAATTGCATTTCTTCATATTCTGTTGCAACTTGGTGGTGGTGGTGGTGGGGGGGGGGGATTGTTGGTGTGCGATACAACACAATTTTTCACAAAATAACTCCTAAAACCTGTGAACATGGATTTAAGTTCGCAAGTTTAGTATTTTATAAAAGGTACATATCTTCTATAGAAGGGTCATTAATATTCAAATGGTTCTTTAGACGATTGAACTCCTTCTTGTTATTTGTGTTGTAAACACAACATTTCATCCAATCCATTCTTTGGCCTTCTTCAGGTGTAAAATCTGAGTGTGATGGGTTAAACAGAAGTTATGTTTAAAGGGGATAACCCTTATAGCACAGGGCTCGGGTGTTTCTGTGTCTTTGTCTTGTCGAGTTTAGGTCTGTTGGAAGCAGAGAAAAATCAAAGAGGCAGCTCACATCAAAATGTTGACTAAATGCATTAGCCAAACAAGTATGGATTTCAAACCGATGTGGCTTCCACTTCTCAACTTCTCAAATTAGCCAGTTTTCTGGTAATTCTGGTTTTCTGGAAGCCATATAAATGTTCTGGTATGGTACTAAATTCAAAATTTAAGAAAAACCACGATTTAGGTCCGCCCAAATTTGTACGCAACATTTTAAAATTCTGAAACATACTTTCCTTATGTGTGAGTTTTTGATATTTACAGCAGAATTTTTGGTAAATGATCCCTGAAAATAGTTATTGTAGGTATTGAACAAATTTTATGCCAAAATAATATCCTATGTTTTCTCCTATGATTTTCATTTTCATATTACCAAATGGTCTTAATATTATATGAATTCAATTTTTACTTCATAAATTTATTAAAAATTCTTATTTTAATTTTGTATTATTTCTTTATAATATACAATACTGAAAGTCTGATTCTGTTTATCTCTTTGTGACCTCTAAGTAGCCGAA